>APFE030408041.1:0-12156 GCA_000404065.3 Pinus taeda
GGGGGAGATTGTTGGCATTATGTTTCTGGTATGGTTATATGTTACAGATGTTGTATTTGATGGCAACACCCATGGCATGGCTCTCAATATGATGAGAATTAAGAAGTACGCAGGAGAAAAGTTCACGAAATTTTATGCAGAGAAAAGTTTATAAAAGTTATTTCATGTGGAGAAAAGTTCACGAAATTTTATGCAGAGAAAAGTTTATTTCATGTGGGAAAACTTACCTTTGGTCCATGGTAGTTAGTCCTTGGAATTTGAACCTATGGCTTTTGGACCATGGCATCTCGACAGATGTGTTGATCCCTAGTATTGAGTTGATGGTATTGGTTTGTTATGGTTTTGGCCCATGGTATTGGTCGATGATTTGAGGAAGAGCTTGCTTATATAAAGCAAAGGAGATCATTTGGCTTGTGTATGCTTTTGGGTTGAATATCTTAAGATCTGAAATATTGGGTTATTGTTTCAAAAACTCGATCTATATGAAAGTGAAGTGGAAAGTGAATATGTGAAGGGTGATCTCTCGAGCGCTGAAGCTACAGAAGTGCGGAGGCACCGCAGGAGACGCCGCAGGAAACGCTGCAAGAGACGCCGCAGGAGGCGCCGCAGGAGACGACGCAGGAGGCGCCGCAGGAGGCGCCGCAGGAGACGCCGCAGGAGGCACCACAGGAGGCACTGTAGGAGGCGCCGCAGGAGACGCCGCAGGAGGCGCCGCAGAGGAGGCGCCACAGGAGGCGCCGCAGGAGGCGCCGCCGGAGACGCCACAGGAGGCGCCGCAGGAGACGCCGCAAGAGACGACGCAGAAGGTGTTCTGGGTTTAGTTTTCTGTTATTGTGAATCTGGTTATCTGGGTGATTTACTGGTACTTGATGATCATTTGATATTTATGGATCCAGTTTGAAAATTTATGAAAAGTGGTCCTTGAAAGAAAAGAAGTAGGGGGTTCTATCTCCCTTCCAGGAGAGACTGGAAAACAAGAGAGAGTTGTAGCTCTCTGCAGGTTGCAGCCTGCGTACTGGTAAAGGACTGCACCTTTACAAGACCATTGTAAAAGGAGTTTCTAATTTGAAAGAAGATAGAGACATATTGCAGCAGGTGGTTTTCACCCACATTGGGTTTCCACCTTATATCTGGTGTTCTTTGATGTGACTGTCTATTTTTCTTGTTCAAGCTCATTGTTTTATGGTACTGATATGCAAAAATAATTCAAAGTATAAATAAGGAAGAATTGTTAAAAGGACTAGATAATACTGATTCACCCCCCCTCTCAGTATTATTTTCAACAAAAACTTCTCCTTCATCATCAAGCCCCATCAAACTAATTTGAGTATCTTATTTTGGGCCTTCAGAGTGGGAAGCTTTTAATAGTTCTCCTGGAAAGGGGGTCTAATGTTTTGGTCAATAACATTCTTTCCAGTGCTCGTATTTTGATTTCTCATGAAATTAGGATTTCTCCCTATATTGGCTTGTTGGCTATCCCAAGGAGATTTCCTTTCAATTGTCTCCACTCTGTCTCCTAGTCTATCCATTATTTTAATTATGGCATCTAGCTTTTGTTAAAAAGGTGAACTTTCTTCCTTTAATGGTATCCTCTTTTCACTCCTAGCCTTGGCTCTTTTAGGTAGCAGGTTGGCTTCAACACTGAGTACTATGCTTTTCATATCTTCGAGATTAGGGGGGTTTCGTTCTCTCAGCTGGAAAGCCATATCAGAATCAAATCCATCTGCGAGCTTGATTAAGGCTAAACAAGGTGGGCATCTTAGATCTAGGGGGATGGGATTATACACACTGTTAAATCTAGTGCAATAGTCCTACACTATTGCACTAGAATCTGAAGGGGGTTTTCCTTTTCTCCCACTTGTTCAAGAATTGTTGATAGAGAGTTCTTAGGTTGTCTATACTATTTTCTGCTAAGCCTCTGAACCAGGTCCTAACTTCCCTAGATAAAATTTGAATGAATTCTCATTTGCACATCAGTAGTATCTATTTCATAAATTTCAAAATAATCAGTCACCTTCTTGGTGTGTTGTTGGGTTGTATAGGTTCTTGTGCCATCAAAAGTAGTGATCTTACTTTGGTAGTCCTGGGGCATGGCACCTAAGTTTATTGGTAGTACTAGGAGGGCATATCTATTGGCCATTACTGTTGGTAATGGTGAAACAAAAGCTGTGGTTGGACTAACAGTGGATGCTTGAGTTGACGATGAAGAGCTAGAGGTGATGGTCTGATGTGGAGTGCTTTGAGGTTGAGAGATATGAGGCAGTGATGATGAGCTTGCAGAAACAGAAGTGATTACAGAGGGATTATGCTTTCCTTCAGTGGTAAGATCAGATTGTGGTGAGTTCTGCAAATATTTATCAATTGACAAATTGGCTACTTGGAGCTCTAATTCTTGGATCAACTCTGGGTCTTGGACTACGTCAGCTAATTCAGAATCGAATGAAGTCCTAAACAAAGAGGTTTCAAAGTATTCATAAATGGTTACGTCTTCAAGGTAAATCCACCTTATAGGATAAGAATACTAGGGATCAGATTGGGGTTCTCAAACACTTGTGGTGGATTCGGATCAGGATTAGCTCTAGTGTAACAAGTCCTTTCTGAAGCCAGATTTTTGGGTTTTTGTTTTTGGTTTTCTTAAAGGACATCAAAACAAATGCCATGATTTATTTAACATTATTTTAAATTTAAGGTTTAAATTTTCTTAAAGATTTGTTTTGACTGAGGAATTGTCCTTCCCCAGTGGAGTTGCCACTATGTTAACACTTAGATTTTCCTTGAAGTTGTTAGAAGAAGGAAAGGGGTTCGAGGTAATCACAAACTAATCTTTTAAGTACACAATCTATCCAATATGTACTCATTAATGGCTATCTCTTTATGATTTAGCTTCTTTTTATTAGATTTTAGACTAGTTATGAAAAGCTTGGGGGGTTTTGATTTTGTTTGGTAGGGGAATTCAGGAGCAGATGGATAGGACAAGGTATTTCAAGACATTGGGCTATGGAGTCAACTGAAGATGGCTTAACTGGATCAAGTTGATTTAACAAAGGAGGGTTTCACAGGGTAAGATAGCTAAACAAGAGACAAATGATAGCTTAAAAGAGTGAAATGGTCTTGAAAGGGATGAAGGGCAATTAAGAATCCTTCAACAAAATTCAAGATGAGGGAAAGTTGGTGATCATTAATAAAAGGAAAATAAAAATTCCTCATTAAATGGCCAGAATGATAAACTAAAAAGCAGGGAGCAATTAAGAATTCCCTACCTATGATAGCTTGGAAGAAAACATTAAGAATATAAATGATTTTAAAGACAGGATGCAATGAACCTCTTTCTAAAATATAACTTTTCGTTTATTATTCAAATATGAAACACATGAATATTTAAACAAGAAAGCTATGAAAACATAAGACATAGAATACTTATTTGTTTCTTGTTTGACACAGGTATCCTGTAAAAGTCCTTTTCTTTATTACTTTGTCCAGCTAGTCATATAATAGTTATTCAACAACACTTCTATTCCAAAATAAAGTGTCTACAGAAATGTCTAAGAATCCACACACAGTACTTCAAATAAGGAATTACTTATACAAAATTGACATCAAAATATCTCCTAACTAAGAGATATATATTATAGGAAAACTAAATATTTTTTACATGAATGTAGAGACAGATGGTCTTGAAAGTAGAAATTGAATGTGAATTGCTTGTTTGTTGTCCCTATTTTTGTGGAAGAAACTAGGGGTAGGTCTTAGGAATGTGCATCTTGCTATCTTGCTCATAATTATGTGCTGGATGATTGATTTTGGCTTTTCACTGATACTCGTTTACCTGTGAATGATACTCTCTACCTATTACTTCTATAGTTTCAACTGTTGCCAAAGGGACATTTAGTGCTAGAGCAGTTACCAAAGTAGAAGTGACTACTGTAGAAAACATTGGCACTACATTTTGAGGCTGAGAGGTTGACTCAATATGTTTGCTTTGTAGTGTTTTCTCTAATTCTTGCTCTGTCTTATTTAGTTGCTCATTTAGATTAAGGACCAAGTCCATAAGCTCTTCTTCATTCTTCTTCTCAATCACTTCAGCAGTTTGAGGGTGCATGAGTGGTGGCAGTTTTAACTTCTTTCTCAATGCAACTATATCTTCATTCTTTTTCTTTATTAGGCCCTCTACAACTTTGATATCCTTTGGGTTATGGCCCAACTCGATAATCAATTTATCCAATGATTTAATTCTGTTGTGCTTTTCTTGTGAGGAGATCCTTTCTAGCTGCAATTGGGCAGTAGGGTTGCTCACTGAATTTTGCAACCTATCTGCCATCATTGCCTTGCTTGTTAGTGTAGAATAAACCATCTCCCCTATTTTCTTATGCAGTTCTATCTAATCTATGGGGTGGATATCTTTAGCTAAGACCTCAAAATCAGTCTTGAGGTGGTCTACAATTGACTTGGGCTACTGTATTATGGGCTTTCGAAAGCTCATCTGCATTTTGCCTTCTTTGATGTCATAAGTTGACATCAATCTAGTTTGATTTGTAAGGGCCATCTTCAAATATTGAGTATAGGCTTGGGCCTTTAGCTGCTAATTCTTAGCATTTATCTCCTTTAATTTTCCTTTTATGTCTATGACCTTCTGAGATAAAGATCTAAAATATGAAACTTTGGCAGTCTGCTGTATTTCAAGCTCTTGTCTTTGTGAACTAGAAGGTGTCCCACCTATTGTGAATGTATGTAGACTATCTCCACCTTCTTTCCTCAAACTCCCTGTTGTTTCTTCAAATAATTCTTCCTCTGAATATGGATTTAGCCTCTGCCTCTTTGCACCAGGCTGGTCTGAAGGACCACTAGCAGGGGTAGCTACTTCACTATCTCTTTTCAAGTTCTTTTCCTCATTCATAGGAGTTTGCAAAACTGGGGGATTTCCCATATCAACATTATTGGAAATAATACTGAGAGGGGGGGGTAAATAAGTATTATCAAATCAGTAAAACTTTTTCATTTCCATACTTAGATATATATACGCTACTTCAGTTAAGTTAACCCACGTGTATATGCCACTGTGTCTAATGCAACTAGCGTATATCTTATGGTTCAGATAATCCATTATATTTTGAGCATCAGAACTTCATTGACCATATGAACAGTAAACAGAAATAGTAAAACAGAACAGATCATCACACACAAGAAGCACACATGAACACCATGATATAAGGTGGAAACCCAATGTGGGTGAAAATTACCTGCTGCAAGTCGTCTCAATCTTCTTTAATAAGAAATTCCTTTTACAATAGTTCTGTATTGGTGCAGACTTATACCAGTACACAGGCTTCTACCTGCAGAAGGCTACAACCTTCTCTCGTTCTCCAGATTCTCTTGGAAGGGAGCTACAACCCCCTTTGCTCTTGTACTAGCTGATCCATTTGCTAGTACGCAGGCTGCTACTTTCTGAAATGCTCCAACCTTTACTTGTTTTCCAGCTGCTACTGGAAGGGAGCTACCACCCCTTTCGCTCTTGTACTAGCTGATGTACTAGTACGTAGGTGCCGACCTATCGAAGGCTACAACCTTCTCTTTCTTCCTCCAGGTACCACATTTCATCAATTTTCAGACTGGATACACTGAAGCACAACTCTAAAATCTGAAGGCCATGTTTCTTCCAATTTTCATACTGGACCCATCAATATCATTGAAGCACACAAACACTAGCAACATCAATCTCTGAAACACCCAATATTGAAACACTAAAACCCTGCGTAAATACGCGCTTTTACCAAATCCAACCCGCTATAGATCTATAAATGTTCAATCATGACTTGCAGTTATTTCAAACTTAAGTTATACCCATTTCAGAACATTACATGCGACACTATACAAATCTAGAACAAGCATAATCAACCATATAGAGATAGTTCATTTCAAACCATTTGATCCTGATCTATCCTTAGATCTTGTTCTCCATCAACCGATGAGATCCCTCCTTAGATCAGATCAAGCAATGTATCATAAGCAATATCCTGCATACTGGATCTCATACTACATGAGATATTCAAGTATTTTTTTATGCCTTTGCCTAATGATCTTCTTCTCCTTTTATAGTCTTAGGCCTTTCACAATAGCATGGTCCAAAACCATAATAAATCAATACCATGAACCCAATACTAGGGATCAACACATCTGACGAGATACTATGGTCCAAAATCATAGGTTCAAATACTAAGGACTAACTACCACAGACCAAAAGTAATTTCTCCAACATATATGCACTTTTCCTTGCATGAAAGTGCGTGTATACGCATACGCGCCTTGGGAACGTCAATCCCGTGTGTATACACAGCTTCATCAAAGTGAACATGCGTATATATATTTTTTTCTTCATTATTGTAGTCTGATCATCAAATCCTTGTTGCTGACCTACTGCACTATGATCTGTCATCTGTGTGATTTTCCATCAAGGACAACACTTGTCTCATAATGCCAACAATCTCCCCCTTGGATTTGATGGCAAAGCTAACTTTTCATACTTAGAACTATCATCTGATTCCTTTGAGTTGTCCTGCATCCCATGCATTGAATCACATCTGATATCTCTTCTAAGGATTCATCTAGTTATAACTAAGTTAGATGTTCTTCTATGAGTGGGTTTCCATCAAGTACAACACATCCATCATAATGCCAACAATCTTCCCCTTTGTACTTGATGGCAACAACACCAAATCACTCTCCCCCTTTGACATCAAGGGCAAAGGGCGGATCAAGATATTCTCTTTCTTTGATAAACATTTCGCTGTCCATACTCGCCCTGAGTACCTGCTGAAATCTCTGAATGAGCTCCCCCTTTGTATATTCCAAGGTGTATCAATCTGACCATGCTCCCTCTGAGTACATGCTGAAATCTCTGCCCTGCTGTGCTGACCATGCTCCCCCTGACTGTAGGCAAGATCTGCGAAAGATGTTCTTTAAGAAGAACCATGACATATACATCATAAAAGACCTTCCTATCATCAAAAGACTCAATACATACATCCATCACCCAACCTAGTGGGGGCCATCCACCCAACCAAGTGGGGATAGATCAGAAAATTACATATGACAACCAAGGACATTACATCTTCATCCCAGGAATAATGGGGAAACCAAAATAGGCCGTTACATGACCTTGACACCATAAAAGAGATACAAGAGATAGAGACAAAATATCAAGAGCAAGACTTATGAAAGTCACCAATGACTAGTATCAGTAGCATCTGTCGGACACTTTTCAGCTCAGAAACCATGATCTTCTGTTCTCCTTTTGTACTTGATCTACCTGAACCCAAAAAAATCTTCTGTACATGAACGAGGAGCTTCTAAGGTAATGCCAACAATGCATTATTAGAAGTTTATATGCTCCCCCTGAAGCTGTGCCAGATGGTCTCTGTCATCCTCATATCAAACTCTTCTCACCCTAAGTCTGGCCCACTAATTTCATACAACCAACATATACATGACTGTATCCACAGAAAAAAGCATATATACGTGGATACTCCTTATTAAACTTGCGTACAACTCTTTCCAGATCAGCTACCTACAAATGTCTTGTACCAAGGTATGTTTGCATATAGAAATCAATTCATCCTTTTGAACATCATCATAAATCATTCACATGATATCATATGTGAAAAACACCATAGCCATCATCATCAAGATCTGCATGACCATCCATGTTACATTACACGGGAATATCCCTCATCTAATAATCATCCATCAACATATGTGAGAATCAACCTATCATCATATAGGTAAGAATTTATCCACATATCTCCAATAATGAAATTCAGTGTATCCAGCACTATGTATCTAGAGCTCAAGATATTTTGTCAAGGCTTCTTTATATCATCATCAACAATAATCCTCATCCATATGAGCACCAAGAACTACTTCATGCATATGACGACAGCAGCATATGAGAGACTCATCATCAAGTAATGACGTTGTGTATTCAAGCTTTGTACATCTCCTTATCCTTATGAAGATCACCACGTAAGCATCATATATGCACAATCTAAGGATCAATTCACAAAAATGATCTGAACATCAACTATGTAACCCCAAGAATCATATGATATTTTATCATGGACAACTCATAATCACATCATAGCAAGATATAGTATTTAAGCATCATCACCAAGGACTCTTAACCATAATGCCAACAATGCATTGTTAAAGGCATATGCTCCCCCTCAACCTGTGCCATAAGTATCAAGACATTTCCACACATCCTCAGCAGACTGTAACTATTAACCGATAGAGCAAATAATGGAATGAATCATATCAGACCCTTTTTCTGAACCTGTCCCCACTGCTTTTCCTCAGACTGACATATACGCAACTTTGCAGTGTCTGAATTGCGTATATACGTGACTTCCCTTTATGAAACTTGCATATGAGATTTAGGACACTGAAGTTGTACACTTTTAGCTCCCCCTAAGTCTATTATGTCTATGTTGTGCTGCATCTGAGTACATTGTGTGGTGCCACATCCTTTTGACTGAAATTCCTTCTTCTTCCATATCTTCAAGCATGATGATAACATTTTCTCCTTTTGATATGGTGCCCATACTTTGATCCTGCATTCCTTTGCTATATGTCCAAGCTTGTTACAGGCATAACATCTTACCTATTTCATATTCCTTCTGTAGTAATCAACAGCTTTGTGACCAACCATATTGCAAGCAAAGCAATATCCATTAAAGTACCTGGAATGTGATGATCTTTCTATGTGATGATCTTGAACCATTCTTCTTCTGCATCTAGCTGCAACATGTCCAAGATTATGACATTCATAACATTCAATATTATTCATCAGAGTAAATGGATGACTATTACTTCCATAGTTAGGAGTAAAAGACTTTCTTTGAAGAATCTATTTTCTTGATTGTTGTTGGGGTTGATCTCTCATTTCCTTGTTGATCATTTTAGATTTCCCTTTAGAGTTCCTTGCTTCTCCTTGTGAACTAGATTCACCTTCAATAGATTCATGAAAACCAAGACCAATTTTGATAGCATGAGATCTTTGACTACTAAGAATATCATCCAAGATTTTAGTAATATCTTGAAATCGTAAGAGCTTATCCTTTTCTTCTAATTTATCTTTTAGAATATTTACCTCAACTTGATGTTGCTCTTCCTCTTCAAGATACTACTTCTTCACATTCTCTTCAACATTTCTTTCTTCTTCCAACTGACGTCTTAGATTGAGAATCTCCTTTTCTTGTTCTTCATTCACATCTTGCTGCATTTGACGAATTCTGAAGGCACATTCTAGCTGAGATTTTAAGCTGATAACTTCTTTCTCCTGTTTTTCAATAGCTTGGAGTAGATATTTATTCTGCTTCTTTGATTCTTCAAGATCTTCTTTTAGTGAGCGGATCGTGGCTTCAAGACTTTCATAGTAACTGGATCTATCTCTGAGTTTCTTGATGGTTGTGCTTCTTTCATTGACTTCATCTCTTAGTGATGTTACTTCATCCTGCAACTTTTGATATTTGTCCTTGAATAACTTCCTTACCTTGTTTCCTTCCTCTAGTTGGGATTTTAGTTTGGTAGCTTCTTCTTTGGAGTCACATTCCCTTTTGTTCAATAGATCTTGTTGATCTCTAATTTTGTTTTTAAGCCTTTTAAATTCTGCCTCTATTTGATATCTTTCTTGTTCACCCATAAGAAAAAATTCAGTTGTTTCGCTATCACTTTCATCTTTTCCAAATGGATAGATAGCAGGAACATCAGAGGATAACAAATTCATACTGATAGTTCATATTCATTCTAAAATGATTCTAAATCTGAAGAGCTTCTTCCACATAATCCCTAATCAATTCTCCCACTGTCATAGTTCTTCTGGGATGTCTTCTTCTTCTTCGGTGCTTTCTTCTTAAGCTTCCTTCCCATTGTTCCACGGATCTCCTTGAAGCGATAAAGCTTCTACCAAAGGACCTGCTTTGACACCAATTGTTGGAAATAATACTGAGAGGGGGGCTGAATCAGTATTATCAAATCAGTAAAACTTTTTCATTTCCATACTTAGATACATAAACGCTACTTTAGTTAAGTTAACCCGCGCATATACGCGACTGTGTCTAATGCAACTAGTGTATATCTTATGATTCAGATAATCCATTATATGTTAAGCATCAAAACTTCATTGACCATATGAATAGTAAACAAAAGCAGTAAAACAGAACAGATCATCACACACAAGAAGCACACATGAACACCATGATATAAGGTGGAAACCCAATGTGGGTGAAAACCACCTGCTGCAAGTCATCTCAATCTTCTTTAATAAGAAATTCCTTTTACAATAGTTCTGTACTGATGCAGACTTATACCAGTACACAGGCTTCTACTTGTAGAAGGCTACAACGTTCTCTCATTCTCCGGATTCTCCTGGAAGGGAGCTACAACCCCCTTTTCTCTTGTACTAGCCGATCCATTTACTAGTACACAAGTTTCTACCTGCTGAAATGCTCCAACCTTTACCCGTTTTCTAGCTGCTATTGGAAGGGAGCTACCACACCTTTGGCTCTTGTACTAGCTGATGTACTAGTACATAGGTGCCGACCTATTGAAGGCTACAACCTTCTCTTTCTTCCTCCAGGTACCACGTTTCATCAATTTTCAGAATGGATACACTGAAGCACAACTCTAAAATCTGAAGGCCATGTTTCTTCCAATTTTCATACTGGACCCATCAATATAATTGAAGCACACAAACACTAGCAACATCAATCTTTGAAACACCCAATACTGAAACACTGAAACCCTGCGTACATACGCGCTTTTACCAAATCCAACCCGTGTACAGATCTATAAATGTTCAATCATGACTTGCAGCTATTTCAAACTTAAGTTATACCCAGTTCAGAACATTACATGTGACAGTATACAGATCTAGAACGATCATAATCAACTATATAGAGATAGTTCATTTCAAACCATTTGATCCTGATCTATCCTTAGATCTTGTTCTCCATCAACCGGTGAGATCCCTCCTTAGCTCAGATCAAGCAATGTATCATAACCCATATCCCGCATACTGCATCTCATACTACATCAAATATTCAAGTATTTTTTTATGCCTTTGCTTAATGATCTTCTTCTCCTTTTATAGTCTTAGGCCTTTCACAATACCATGTTCCAAAACCATAATAAATCAATACCATGGACCCAATACTAGGGATCAACACATCTGACGAGATACTATGGTCCAAAATCATAGGTTCAAATACTAAGGACTAATTACCACGGACCAAAAGTAAGTTCTCCAACATATACGTGCTTTTCCTTGCATTAAAGTGCGTGTATACGCATACGCGCCTTGGGAACGTCAAACCCACGTACATACGCGGCTTCGTCAAAGTGAACATGCGTATATATATTTTCTCTTCATTCTTGTAGTCTGATCATCAAATTCTTGCTGCTGACCTGCTGCACTATGATCTGTCATCTGTGTGATTTTCCATCAAGGACAACACTTGTCTCATAATGCCAACAAACTTGATATGGATGAGGTTGTGCTAGAGCTTGTTCCTCAGAGACTTCAGGTTGTTCTGACATCTCTGGTTTCTCTGATGCTGGAGTACTTGGTCCCTAATTTTGTTCTTCTTTTGGTTCTGCTGGGGGTGTGCTAGTTTCCTTTGTGTTCCTTTAAGAAGTCTCTATTGTAGAGGCACTAGGATTTGATGTTGGCTTTAGAGTAGATTTAACTAGTACTTGTTCACAAGATTCTAGGTCAAGTTTCTTTTCTAAGTCTTTCATCACATTCTCTACATCGACTTGATCACTATTTGTTTCAACTAGAGTTCCTTCCCTCCATTCATCCATATTTTCATACTACTCTATTTCATGGATTTTGTGACAGATATATGGTGACAACTGATGTTTCATTCTCTTATCACAAATGAAACCTTGTGGATCATATCTCCAAGCAAAACTTTTCTTTAATCTCATTTTTTCTAGGTTTTCTTCTGCTCTTTTGCCTGCTTCTCTATTGTTGTAGACAAATGGGTTTAAGTGGTCTTTAATTCTCAATTGTGCTTTCTTCTTGGCTTTGGTGAAATGAGTCTAACCAGTGTTTAACATTTTCCTATAATATTGCAAGGCAAGCAACCTCATAGGAACATA
>APFE030408042.1:0-27365 GCA_000404065.3 Pinus taeda
TCCTTCTCCGACACACACTCCTTTCCACAGCTCATTGAAAATGAGGGTGTGTTGTACCATCCGGGACCAGTCAGGATAGTTCTCCTTGCCAGTGAGAACTATTCCTATCATAGAGATGATTGAATGCATTCTGTAAAAGGTTACTTCTGCTGATATAAAAAAACTTTTGCTGATATATTAATTCTTCTAATGGCGAAAAAAAAATTTGCTCTTAAAAAACTTCTGTTGCTTTAAAAAATGATTTTGATATGGAGAAAAATTCTGCTACATATATCACCATATATATATCTCTGCTTTAAATCACCATATATAATATATATCTCTGCTTTATATCACCATATATATCACCATATTCAAAATTCGGCTACATATAAAATTACATGAAAGTGTAGAAAATGATCATGGCGTTGAATCCATTATTGAGAGGACTCTCGACATGTCCATAAAGGTCGCCTAAATTCACGGATCTGTTCGGCGGCCCACTCTTTTTAATAAGGATGGATATATACACACTATGTATACTCTTTCAGGCATTCACAGGTACCTTCCCTGTTCTGATAATAGAATTTATCCCCGTTTGAGTTACGTCGTTTTAGGAATCCTCAGATTGTGCTCTTTTTCTCTCCGTCGACATTAATTCAGTTTTAGATCTTGACCAGCAAGCCGCCGGTTAAAATTAGGGTTACAACACTCGACTTCTTCGGTGGATTCATTACGTAATATGGGTACGAATCTCAGCAGAAGATCAGGGCTGAGAGCTTAGATATGCACAGGCCAGAAAACATGAGGCCTCCTTGCAGGGTTTTCCCTTCCCGAGTCCAAGACAAGCATTTTCTGGTTTTCACTCAGGACAAAGCAACGAAACCAGAAGCACAGGTGTTACACGCAATGTCAGACCAGACCTTCAGGCTTCAAAATAGAGCATTTTATGCGTTGAACAGGATTGCTTACCAGGTGAGACAGCGCCAGCAGAGGAGTGTACGCCTTACACACTTTCAGGCTTCAGGCAGGCAAGCGGGCAGGCGTTTTTTTCTTCCAGAAATTGGTATGCAGCTTCAGCGCAGGCAGGCAGGCGTTTTTCTCAGAAGCCTATCACTCAGCAGTGTAGGCAGTGTGCAGGCCAGGCGTTTCACTCAGCATCAGATGTGGGACAAAAGGCAGACAAGAGTTACAAGGTTAAAAATAGAACCTGGGACCTGTGCTCTGAAACCATGTCAGGCTAGGAGTAACTCCACAAAAACTAATGCGTTTATTCGTTGAACCAGCTATCTAATATATAAAAGAATGTGATTGTTCAGTTCATCTTCTCGATGACTGTTCACATTCAGTTCCCCAATCACTGAGGATTAGGTGTCAACAAAGAATACCATAGGGACGTGATTTTCTCCCATCAAAGCCTTCCAACGTCATAGGAGACTGGCTCAAAGTCGGAGACCCGATCGCTTTCCAACAAGCGATAGACATGATGCAAGTTGACGCGCCCTCATCAATAACTGTACGATAGATCATTTTTGAATTGATGATGACTTGTATGAGAAAGGCGATCTGATGAGGCAACCTTGGGACATGGCTCTCGAGATCAAATGTGATCAAATCCGAATCTGTCGGGTCGATGCCACCGATGGCCGATAGCAGGGACTTCCTCTGAGGGGGGCAGCTCTAGAGAACCTCTAAGGCGGAAATAGCTGACGGAGCCTACGCTAAGTCCTCAACTATGCTATAGTGATGGGCAACACGAGCATTTGGGTTGTAAGATGATCTCCTGAGTACTCCTTTGGGAGGGAGTCAGATGGTCGTCTCAGTACTTGGTCTCTCGATATGGAGTGGACCAGAGCTGGACGGAGGAGCGCTTGAGGGAACCTCGGGCTCCTTCCTGGAAAACGACGGATAGTCCTTTGTTCGAGTCGTTACATGAACGGGAATGGGTCCAGCCATGAAGACTTGGGAACCAAAGGGAGAAGAAGACGAAGATGGATCAGCCACCATTTGAGTCTGTTGAGAGGGGAAAGGTTCTTTAAGAACCACAGGAATCCTAGGAGCGCCTTTAAACAAGCGACTAACTTCGGACCGCCTTGGGCAATCTTTGGTATAGTGACCCTCATCGCAGATGAGACAAGGATACTTGGGTTTATGCTTAGCTCCTTCCTTAGATGGAGGTTTGGATAAATTTTGTTTAGGTTGCTCGGACTTATTCTTTGCTTTCCCCTTTTTCTTTCCTTTCGAGGCCTTATTCACCGTGGTGGACTGGACAGCGTTAACCTCGGAAGTACTTCCAGAATTTGAACTACCCTGAGAAGTGTTTTCATTAGAAGCATTCGATTTTTGCTTCCCAGGGTTCGAGGATGATTTTTTGGACGACAGATTCACAGAGCCAATAACTCCATCAACAGATGGCTTTGGTGGAGCCTTGGATGTACCGGGTCTCGGGGCATCAGGAAAATACTCATATAAAGTACTTGACTGAGAATAAACTAATTCAAGGTACTGAGCACGCGCGATAGCTTGCTCTTCAATTACGCAAGCTCCCATGGCAATGTCCCGTGCAATCTTAGGGACAAAGGAATTTGTGAACCGATCGGTGAGGAGTTGATCAGGAATCCAAAAATTGATCAACCGATGACGCCTTCTCCATTCATGTATATGATCAGAGATGTGCATCGCCGTGTCCTTTTTTAGAGACGTAAGGAGATGGGTCCCCGTCTCATACTGAACGGGTAACTAAGAATGAGTGAGGAATGCCATTGCCAATGAATTGAAATCTTGAAAAGATGCACGGGTCAATTCAATGTACCATTTAGCAGGGAGCCGATGAGATTCCTTTGAAACAGGCGAAGCCGGACCGAATCATTAAGCCAAAAATTGGACAAACACCAAAGGTGATAAGTCATTACATGGGCTTGAGGATCCTCTCTAGCTTTGCTGTCAAATTTGGGACAATCACCAGGTATCTTAGTTGGAACTGGTGGCCATTGTGGATTATGCAAAATAGGATCATTGGTTAACTTCGACACATCGGGCAGTTCCAACGTTGCTAAAAATGGTAGTTGTGGGTTGAAGGACATCTGCGGATATGAGGTAGTGCCAGAGTTCCATCCAGTTGCTGGTTGCCCCCATTGACTTTGTCCGGACGGACCAGGTCCAAAAGGACCTTGTCCATAGGAACTCTGTCCATAAGGGTTATATCCATAACTGGATGGTTGATTCTAGTTCTGCCCCCCAGCACCCCATTAGTTACCATACTGACCGGCAGGAGCAACATTGGGTTGTTGGTAATTTTGATAAGGGGTGGCCTACGCCTGTTGATAATTTTGATACGGGGCAAATTGATTTTTCCCCTAGGGTTGTTGGTATCCATACGGTTGTTGGGCTCCATATTGAGCCTGGGAACCAGGTTGCGTTTGATAAGAAGGTTGGGATTAGTACCCACCTTGCGGCTGGAGACCAGTTTGATTTTGGGGCTGGTAGCCGGGTTGAGCTTGAGAAGCAGGAACCATCTGCATGCACTGTTGAGCAGGCCCAGAGAGATATCCTTGCGAAGACTAAGGTTGGTCCATCTGGCCGGAAGGTTGTCCTGGTTAGATCTGAGACGGACCTACTTGCCCAGAAGGTTGAACTTGCTGGGTGTTTGGTTGTCCTTGCGCAACCGAAGGTTGTCCTTACAGACCAGATGGCTGACTAGGCTGAGCAGTGGGCTGGCCTTGCTGCATGTAAGGCTGGCCACCTTGCCGAGAAGGGTAGCCTTGCTGGTTTCCGGGTTGTCCTTGCTGCACGTAAGGTTGTCCCGGATTCCTGTAGGGTTGACCCGAAGGGTATCCCTGCTGGATTCTAGGTTTTCCTTGTTGAGCATAAGGTTGTCCCAGGTTTCCAGAAGGTTGCCCAAGATATGTAAAAGACGGACCACTAGAGGCCGAAGGTTGTCCCTGGGAGGGTTGTCCTTTCGAGCCTCCAGGTTGCCCCGGATAGTTTTGGCCATAATACTGCTGCCCATAATTAGGCTGCATGTAAGATGTCTGACCTTGGTATGATGGTCCTTGATACGGCTGCCCTTGATCCGGACGGAATTGGCCACCACCGTAACCAGTGGTACCCCAAGAAACATTCAACGGAATTGAAGACTCAACCGCGGGTTGAGCTGACAAGGAGGTATAGAAATGATGACCTATAGGGTCATAATAGGGGCCTTGCGCGCCTGGATTTTGGACAGCATGCAAGTACTGAGAATATGCCCCCCCTGCTGAAATGGCATCAGAAGAAGGTGGGGCACTGCTTGCAGGATGAACAACTCTGGCAGCATGTGCCGATTGACCACTACGTACCGGACCACGGGATGGGCCGACAACAGTAGTTACGACGAAAGATGCCATAATGGCGCTAGCAACCAGAGTCGACGATGCGACCCAAACGATCGGATTGGTCGGAACTGACGTGACAGCGGTATGGTGAACTTGGGAAACAAAAGGTCCCGTAGTGGGAACGATGTTATTATCCCACATAGAAGAGGAATTCCCAGAGCCCATGGCATCCCTCAGAGATCTGTAGCGTGCAGGCATTGTAATGCCGAGAGGTGTAACAGTGTAGGGCGTAGATATGACCGGGGATGTGGCTGGGATAGGAGTCTCAATACTTGACATAACAGGTGTTCCACTTGATACAGGAGATGCATCTTCCATATTAGAAGAAGCCATCAGGGTCGAAACACCAGTAGGAGTAGAGGGAAAATCCTCTTCGGAAGGCTCCCAAACAGGGTTCCAAAACAAATCGTAAAGCTCGTCCTCTAGAGCACGAGAGTTCAACGGTTGGACACTTGGAATAACAGGGAAAGTGTCACCACAAACCGGTGTCTCAGGAACAACAGAAGAAGGAGACCCTTGGTCACTCAGGACAGGAGACGAGATCGATGGATCCACCAGGATGATCGAATCAAACAAAAATCCTAGACAAGATAACGATAAAATACCCTACCCAAAACTAACGCAAACAAGATCTAACAAGGTAAATGTAATCATGGTCGAATAAATTTTTAAGACATTAAGACACAACTTGACCTTTTCATGTTTTAAGAGTCGAGAAAAGGACAAAAGATGACTCTAGTCGCCTTCGAATATTTAGTGAGTCCGAAGTGACAAATGCTCAAGTGAGCCTTTTCTTTTAAGGAGTCCGAAAAGGATCAGAAAGTGACTACTCTGGAGAAACTAGGCAAGGGGTTTACCAGACAATCTGTAAAACTGCATATACATCTTAGCAATCATATGAAAGCCAAGGACTTTCCGTACGACAGTCAATCTTCCCGAATGTTGTGTTCAGTGCGTTAAGGGCTGTAAGGCGGCAGACATGGCTTCCTGTGGATCAAGGATGATAACCTAGTGGAGTCTCCCCATATATACGCGACAGTACGTGGGAGCACAAGTCCGTACTAGACCACAGTTGAGCCACACAAGAAGGAATCACCCAACCTTAATGTGAGAACAAAAGTGACTAGGTTTAACGACGCCGGAGCACGTCTCTAGCCTAGACCTCTAGAATGTGAGCGTTATGTTCCAATGCATTTTTAAGTTCATTCGATTTATTTGAAAGTTGATCTTGAGTTAAGTTTCGGTTTTCAGGTCCTACCGTATGTAATTTCTCAAAATCCCTAAATGCAATCTATATGCCAAAACATGTCATTCCATTCAATGAATGCTAACTACAAGAGAGTTAGAGAGCTTTCATGCAAACGAAACGATCACGAACAACACAGAGTTTCCCTAATGCAGCTAATGCAAATCAATAAACCTTTCTTTAAGATCACTAATTCACTAATCAAAATGAAAAGTCCTAATTTCATTAACTGTTTCAAAGCAAAAGAGATTTTCTTTTTCAATAATGGCAAAATGCACTAGAGAACTTTTGAGAAATAACAGTAACAAATTCTAACCAATACACACACGTTCAGTTCCTGAAAACACAAATCAAGCATCCAAAGAATAAAAAAGGTGCCAAAGACAACAATGAGTCGTGTGATCTAGGCTCAAAGTGAGACTAAGCGGAATTCAAGTGAAGACGAAGCAAATCACCTAAATAACGCAATGAAATGATTCACAACTACCAAAAAAGTGTAAGGAAGCAAGCAAGAGAGTCGACTGGACAACAAAAAGATCAAAACACCTTAGGAAAGCTCGATTCACAAGGCCATTAGATGCCCTAGGGCTTGAAATGCGAAATCGGTAGAAAAAAGCGAACACCCAAAGGGTAGCGATTGAAACCAGTCAAATCACACTCCAAGACACTCCAGTAGTCTAATAAAGGTACTTAGGACAAAAAAAAAGCTCAAAAAGTTGAGAACCAAGCAAAATTCAAAAGTTTACAGGCCTAGCGTGACTGTCAGGCTGCAACTAGCGCCTTTCAGGGATTGGCACGGGTTGTAAGTGTGCAACATGCGCCAATTGGCGCGACTGTCATGCTATAAACTAGCGGAAGTCGAGTTTGCTATGGAAAAATAAAAAACAAAAGAGCCAAGGCTAAACCAGCAATACCTAAGTACTCTCAAGAGGCAAAAACAACACAGATATCCAACCCAGAAAGAAAAACAAGCGGGAGAAACCAAGGAAACAATCAAGGAACAAGGCAAGTCCCAAGTCATTCAGTTTGCAAACCAAACTAGAGATGGATTAAAGTAGCGTTGATCTACTTCGCTAATGCAAAGCAATAGCGTTTCGAAGGATATCTGGCTAGACTTCAGGCTCCGTCTAAAGTTTACAAATCAAACAACAAGACAAGATAAACAAACAAGGCAAAAGCCAAATCCCCAGCGGAGTCGCCAAATTGTTGTGTAGGTAAATCCCCTCTGCGGATAGACGTGATCCCACTAGCCTAAATAGGGTCTAGCAAAAATCAAACAACGCTAACACGCAGGTTCCTAATTTCAAAGTAAAGGCAAATGATGAGAGCCTACCTCGAATCCAACGCTTATATTCGTAGAAGAGTCGTCGCTTCCGTTCTTTCGCTTCAGCTGGTCACAATCCTCACGATCCCCGTGAATAGACACCTGTACATGCAAAGAACAACGCAAATACAAGCATAAAATCCAAGAAATGCAACTATGTATCAGTCAGAAAGGATACAACTCAAACATGATAATAAAGACACATGAGTGGAACCATAATGATAGTCGTCAATTATTATTGATAAACAAAAGAGAATACAACCAAGTTATGACGTCAAATCCTCCTTTGGCTGGGTAAATCAGCAACACATGCCTTGCAAATCTTGTAAGGGATGGGAACAAGCCTCTCTCTCCTTGATTACTTGGACTTGGATCTCCTCCTTAAAGATTTAGCCTCATAGGGATGAACAAGGCCTCTTGCAAGATGAGCTTAGCAATTCTCAGACTTTGGGACTTAGATTTGGGAGCTTGAAAAGTAGAATTACTAACTAGCTTGTCAAAGGGGAAAGGACAAGCTTATATAGAGGTAGGAGAAGTAGATAAGACCGTCCACTTGATTCATGGGATTGTCCTTATCATGAGGAAGCTTCCATGAGAGGTGGAGAACTACTTCCCTCCTTGGGAGATACAAAGCCCAACTGAACCAACTCAAAGTGGAATTAGTTCATGGATAGTGTGGAAGGAACCTTCAGAAGTTTGTTTGTTAAAAACTTTACCCAACCGAGTTGGCACTAGTGCGACTCTAAGACAGAGCACCAACTAGCGCGCCCTCTTTGGAGGATTTCTCCCATTGGCGCGAATAGCGCCAATGGAGAAAGGGCTATATTTTTTGGTATTTTGTAGAAGGTGTCTTCAGGGCATATGGAGTACATACTTTAAGGGATACAATGCAGGTGTTTTCAAGTTATGTCACTTCTCACAGGTCCCGGAATAGGTCCTCCAATGTACGGAAGAATGGGGTAACAGGGACGGTGACAAAATACTGTGTAACAATCAGTTTTACCTTTCTGTTGGTTTCTTTCATGCTCAATATTGTCCCATGGTAGCTTGCATGTAGATGCATCATGTGATCCATTTCCTTTGCAGCGAATACAGTGTAAATCTGCCTTTTCTCCTTGAGAATGTCTGCCCCCCTGCCTCTGAAATATCTTCCTCTTCCTCTTCGTCCACCTCTTCCTCTTGTAGAATCTTGAGCAAGATGTTTTTCTTTATGAGCAAGGCACACAGTCTCTTCAGAAGACTCATGGGTTGTCTTCTTTCCAAAATCTTTTTCTCTTTCAGCAAACTTTTTCACAAGAGAGTCAAAGGTTATATCTTTGAGATTTCCATTTGCTTGCAAAGACTCAAGATAATTGGAGTAAGTAGGATAAAGTGCCTTGAGAAAAGCAATAAGAGGGATATCCAGCACAACCTTAGTGGATTTGATATCATGAATTATAGACTTTACTTCAGATGCAAAAGCAAGAGGATCATTATTTTGCAGTTCAAGAGTGAAGAGTTTAATCATGAGTTGGACGACTTCAAGTGTAGAATGTGAGTCATACAATTCTTTCAGCTTTTGTAAAGCTTCAAAGGCAGTTGAATATGATGAAATATGGCGACTCACCTCTTCATTTACAGATGCTGCGATTAATGCATAAGCTTTTCTATTCTTGTTTTCCCAAATGACGAGCTCTTTGTCTGAGGTAGGCTATACTGGGTCATTGTCTCCTTCTCCGACACACACTCCTCTCCACAACTCATTGAAGATGAGAGTGTGTTTTATCATCCGGGACCATTCAGGATAGTTCTCCTTGCCAGTGAGAACTATTCCTACCATAGAGATGATTGAATGCATTCTGTAAAAAATTCGTTGATAGAAAAGAATACTTCTGCCAATATACAGTAACAATGTACTCAAAAATTTCTGTGGGAAACAATCTTGGTTGTTTAATTCATATCACAGTCAATAATCAATCATTCACTGCGAGCTCTACAAAGTCAGAGCAGCAACGACATCAACCGCGAGCTCTACAAAGTTGGAGCAGCAACGACATCACAATTTGAAAGCTCACTGAAAGGAAAACACCATAAATTCCTTTGATTCTCTAGACCTTGAATCCAGTAATAAAAATATGGCAGCGTTAAAGTGCTGGACAGTGTAAAAAATATGGGACAACATTAAAGATATTTTAAAGATACACTAAAAATGTGTTGTCCAACCGATACCATATATATGTCAATACAAGCTTCAACTTTCATCTACAAATTTAACTGCATATCACACTAGGACCACTCTAGCACATCGAAAATATACCTGAATTTTAACTGCAACAATTATTTTTTTTCATAAAATATGCTTGACGTGAAAAAGATGCACGAACTCCAGCCTGTATAGCAATGGCTGCTGAATGGAGGCGAATGTATGCTCTCCGCATAAGCCAATTACGAGTATTCTTTTGAATAAAAAAGGTTGTAGCTTCAACACATATGGACAATGTTCAAATGGAAATGCATTCAACTGTTATGGGACAACGTTAATATGATTCAACAGATATGGAAAACGTTCAAATGGAAACGCATTCAAATGTTATGGGACAACGTTTTATGATTCAACAGTTATAGACAACGTTCAAATGGAAACACATTCAAATGGAAACCATATAAATGTCAATACCAGGAGCTATCTCCCACACAGAGATACCATTCAAATGTTATTATCCAAATGCATTCAACTGGAAATGTAGCATTAATATGATTCAACACCAACAACGTTAATATGATTCAACACCAACAACGTTAATATGATTCAATACCAAAAACGTTAATATGATTCAATACCACATACCAGGACCTGGAAAACTTCAGACCTTCATCAATGGTGGCGTATCTCTGCAGTGGCACCCAGGCATTGAACGCAGAATACAAGAAATGACAGTCATCGGCGCTAAAACAAGAAATGACAGTGCTATAAAAAATTGACAGTATGGACAGATGTGCAGCGCTGGCAAAGGTAGGTTATCTCAGGACAAAGGGGAATAAGGCAGAGGTAGAGGCAGAGGCCAGGACAGAGGAGTTAAAAGAGCATAATAGCTAAAACAAGGAGCTGGCTCTGATACCATGTCAGGCCAGGCAGTAACTCCACAAAACAAACAACTGATTCATATATTATTCCATAAGTAGGTCATTGTTATATACAATAGGGAGTGATTGTTCAGTTCATCTACCGATGACTATTCACATTCCTAATTTAATTATTTACATAAAATTCCCCCAATCATGAAGATTAGGTGTCAACAGTTGCATCTGCTATGATATCAAAGCCTAGTCCCTCCAAGCTTGTTTTTTCCTCTTGTATTTCATCTGCATTGGGAATGCATCTAGGACTCTTGATGGTACCGTTATGACCTCCTCCCCTATGTATTCCCCTCATCCTTCCTCGTCTGAGCTTGGCTCTCTCCCTACTATGGATCCCCACTATAACCTTAGGCCCAAACTCCCCAAGCGAGATTCTTCTGCTGGGGTGGGGGGACTTGGCAATCTCGTACCTAGTCTTGGCCATGGTAAATCTAGAGGTAGAAAATCTCAGATTTCAACAACATATTTGAAGGCCATTTTAGATATAGCAGAAGCCAAGCAATAGTCTCTTGATGGGGTGCTTAAAGCAGCACAGGCCCTTGCGAAGGTTACTACATGATTGTTATTATCTTCAATTGCAGGGGGTTAGCTAGTTCCCAAAAAAAAAAACCAACCCTTCAAAGATTGATCCTTTCCTCTAGTCTTGAAATTATTTTTCTTTAGGAAACAATGCGTCCAGGAGATATGATTGCTGAAGCATTGAATAAAATGTTCCCTCCTTGGTATTTTTTCTCCTTGAATGAAAGGGTTTGATCAGGGGGTTTGGCCATGGGTCTCAATTTGACGTTTATTAAGGTCTCCAACACATGGGGCTCTGATATGGTCCTTAGAGAAAACATTTACTTAGCATAATTAAGCATGGGTTTAATTGTTGTAAATATATATGGAATTTTCCAGGATAGAGCCCCTTTCTAGAACAATTTAATGGTTGTCATTCATGAAATAACTCGTTTGTTTATGATATCCAAAACTTTTCTTTCTTGTAATAATTTTTGAATGTGCTTTGTTTGAGCCGAGTCTTGCATCTTTGTAGGTCACTATGGAGATATCTACTATTTGTATGGGGTGCATGTCTCTCCTAAAGGTTCATTATTTAAAAATAATAAATGATTATTATATTTACATATTCAAAAATAGTAAATTATATATTTTTAAATGTATTTAATAAATAAAAGATTTTATAAATAATTTGAGGCCTCTATAGTTATTCATATTGTTGTTGAAGATTTAGTGAAATTAAGTGTGTAGTGTTTTAAATTTTATTTTGTTTTATTTTCTATTTAAATTTTTACATAATATTTTATTTTTTTATTTAAATTTTCCATTAAATTAAAAATAATATTTTGAGCAAAATAGATCTTGTTATGTTATATAAACATAAAAATAAGATGAATATCTTTATGGTTCATTGATGGAGCTAATATTCTTTGTTTCTAAATCTCGTCAAGATGTCACAGGCACTTGTGAGCATGCAACTTTCTACCCTCAGGGAATCCAAGATTTCACTTTCATTTTCCCGTTTGGATTTTTCAGTTTACACTGTGTGGAGGCAGTTCTAGGTAATAATGGATTGTTTTTTCGAGGATTTGAGCATATTAGGAGACAATTTGAGGGGGTTTTACTACAGTAAAAAATGATGGTCGCGTTAATTTAGACCCTAATCCAAAGGATATTCTGGCTATTTCGCATCTTGAACCCACTTAGAAAAATTTGGCGAAAGTGCATTATCATTCTAGCATATTGCATACAAATCAGGATGACACATTAGCGTCATTGTCCTTGGATGGGATTTTTGGTTCCTTGGATAGGTGACAAGCAAATTAACCGGTTGAATGTTTGGGGCATGGCGACGGCTCAAGAAGTGAGAAAACCTAGCTAGTTTCCAGCACTAGTGCATAATGGAGTACCACTTTTGGGTAATCTGGAACAAGCTCCCCCAAAGATCTCATAAACCCTTGTGTCAGATGTACCTCGACTTTAACTATGCGAAGGGCCCAATGATATTGTTTGAAGCCGTGGGGTGGTAAGTTTCAACGACATTAATCCTCTTATGTCTCCTTGGGTTTCGATGGCTGAAGCTTTTTTTCCAAAATCTAGTGAGCATTTGTCCTTGAATGAGATTTTCTTACAAGATGATTTGGCCCTGTCACATTCTCAAGGGCCTGAGCTAATTTTTTCAGCGGGAGTCATTGATGGTGTGGTATCGACAATATTCGAGCTGATTATTTCACGGAATAGGGCCCCCTTATCTCTGATTAAATTGAGGTGTTTCAAGAAGGATGGAAGGAAAGGATATCCCATGACAATGTGTTGGGGCTTCCTCCTAAGTTTGTTGTGTTGGAATTCCTAGGTGGGAGTGTGCAAAAATGAGTGGATTCAGATGATGCCTTTTTCGAGGTTCAACCTCAAGAGTTTGGAGTAGCTAATACGGGTGGAACTCCCACAGTTGATGAGGATTTGGCCACCCACCGAGAATGTGATACTAGGGGTTCTGAATCCCTAGAATCTGAGTAGCCAGAATATGTCTCGAATCAACAATTGGTCGATAGGGCCATAGAAACTAATAATGGTGAGGTTCATAAGGTGGGAATAAAACAGAAGAAACAAAAGTGTATTCGTCCAAAGGCAGATGATAGGAACCTACCACTTGGTGAGGACATTCAATTCGACTCAACTATGGAAGTATCATAGCACATTCTGGTACACCGAGCGAAAGGGAACTCTTTTAGAGCGAGCGAAATATATGCATGGATCAAGAAGACATGGGATGCATCTTCGGCGAAAATGGTCCAAGTAATTATCTTGGCTCTTGGTTGGTTTATGCTCCAATTTTAGTTAGAAGGCAGTGGAACAAGACTTGGCTCAACTAGAAATTCTTGTGGATAATGAGGTGGGTTCAAGTTTAGGGGCGAAAGATCAGCAGGAGGAGAAATTGGAGGTGCAAGAGGCAAGCATCAAGGAAGCTCAATCTTCTCCTCTCACAGGTACTTGTGTTTCTCCCTTTCCCTATTCTATATCTCATTCGGAGGTTGCATCTGCTATGATATCAAAGCCTAGTCCCTCCAAGCTTGTTTTTTCCTTTTGTATTTCATCTGCATTGGGAATGCATCTAGGACTCTTGATGGTACCATTATGACCTCCTCCCCTATGTATTCCCCTCATCCTTCCTCGTATGAGCTTGTCTCTCTCCATACTGTGGATCCCCATTATAACCTTAGGCCCAAACTCCCCAAGCGGGATTCTTTTGCTGGGGTGTGGGGACTTGGCAATCCCGTACCTAGTCTTGGCCCTAGTAAATCTAGAGGCAGAAAATCTCAAATTTCAACAACATAATTGAAGGCCCTTTTAGATATAGCAGAAGCCAAGCAACAATCTCTTGATGGGGTGCTTAAAGCAGCACACACCCCTATGAAGGTTACTACATGATTGTTATTACCTTCAATTGCAGCGGGTTAGCTAGTCCCCCCAAAAAAGAAAAACCAACCCTTTAAAGATTGATCCTTTCCTTTAGTCTTGGAATTATTTTTCTTTAGGAAACAATGGGTCTAGTAGATATGATTTCTGAAGCATTGAATAAAATGTTCCCTCCCTGGTATTTTTTTCTCCTTGGATGAAAGGGTTTGATCGGGGGGTTTGGCCATGGGTCTCAATTTGACGTTTATTAAGGTCTCCAACATATGGGGCTCTGATATGGTCCTTAGAGAAAACATTTACCTAGCAGAATTAAGCATGGGTTTAATTGTTGTAAATATTTATGGACTTTTCCATGATAGAGCCCCTTTCTAGAACAATTTAATGGTTGTCATTCATGAAATAACTCGTTTGTTTCTGATATCCAAAACTTTTCTTTCTTGTAATAATTGTTGGATGTGCTTCGTTTGATCAGAGTCTCGCGTCTTTGTAGGTCACTATGGGGATATCTTCTATTTGTATGGGGTGCATGTCGTCTCCTAATGGTTCATTATTTAAAAATAATAAATTATTATTATATTTATATATTCAAAAATAGTAAATTATAGATTTTTAAATGTATTTAATAAATACAATATTTTATAAATAATTTGAGGCCTCTATAGTTATTCATATTGCTGTTGAAAATTTATTGAAATTAAGTGTGTAGTATTTTAAATTTTATTTTATTTTAGTTTCTATTTAAATTTTTACATAATATTTTATTTTTATTTAAATTTTACATTAAATTAAAAAGAATATTTTGAAGAAAATAGATCTTGTTATGTTATATAAACATAAAAATAAGATGAATATCTTTATGGTTCATAGATGGAGCTAAGATTATTTAGTTCTAAATCTCATCAAGATGTCACAGGCACGTGTGAGCATGCAACTTTCTACCCTCAGGGAATCAAAGATTTCACTTTCATTTTCCCGTTTGGATTTTTCATTTTACATTGTGTGGAGTCGGTTCTAGGTAACATTGGATGGTCTTTTCGAGGGTTTGAGCATATTAGGAGAAGATTTGAGCATATTAGGAGGTAATTTGAGGGGGTTTCACTGTAGTAAAAAAAGATGGTTGCATCAATTTAGACCCTAATCCAAAGGATATTCTGGCTATTTAGAGTCTTGAACCCACTTAGAAGAATTTGGCGAAAGTGCATTATCGTTCTAGCATATTGCATACAAATCAGGATGACACATTAGCATTGTTGTCCCTAGATGGGGTTTTTGGTTCCTTAGATAAGCGACAAGCAGATTCTAACTAGTTGAATGTCTGGGGTGTGGCAATGACTCAAGAAAAGAGAAACCCTAGCTAGTTTCCAGCACTAGTGCATAATGGAGTACCACTTTTGGGTAATCTGGAACAAGCTCTCCCAAAGATCTCATAAACCCTTATGTCAGATGTACCTCGACTTCAGCTATTAGAAGGGCCTAATGATATTGTTTGAAGCAGTTGGGTGGTAAGTTTCAATGGCATTAATCCTCTTCTATCTCCTTGGGTTTTGACGACTGAAGCTTCTTTGCCAAAATCTAGTGAGGATTTGTCCTTGAATGGGATTTTCTTAAAATATGATCTGGCCCGGTCACATTCTCAGGGGCCTAAGCTAATTTTTCCAACAGAAGTCTTTGATGGTGGGGTCTTTGCAGATATTTGAGCTGATTATTCAAGGCCATAGGCCTCCCTTATCTCTGATCAAATTGAGGTGTTTCGGGAAGGATGGAAGGAAGGGATATCCCATGGCCATGTGTCGGGGCTTCCTCATGAGCTTGTTATTGTTGGAATTCTTAGGTGGGGGTGTACAAAAATGAGTGGATTCAGGTGGTGCCACTGTAGGGGTTCAACCTCAGGAGTTTGGAGTAGTTAATCTGGGTGGAACTCCCCCATTCATGAAGTTTTAGTCACCCACCCAAAAGGCGATACTAGGGGTTTTGAATCGCTAGAATCTGAGCAGCCAAAATATGGATCGAATCAACAATTGGTCAATAAGCCCACAAAGAATAATAATGGTGAGATTCATAAGGTGGGAATAAAACAAAACAAAAGGAAGTGTATTTGTCCAAAGGCAGATGATATGAACCTAACACTTGGTGAGGGCATTCAATTCGACTCATCTATGGAAGTAACAGAGCACATTTTGGTACACCGAGTGAAAGGGCACTCATTTAGAGTAGATGGAATATATGCATGGATCAAGAAGATGTGGGATGTATCTCCAATGAAAATTGTCGAAGTAATCATCCTGGCTTGTGGATGGTTCAAGCTCCAATTCTAGGCAGAAGGAAGTGCAACAGGACTTGGCTGAACTGGAAATTTTTGTGGATAATGAGGCAGGCTCAGGTTCGAGAGCGAATGATCAGTGGGAGGAGAAACTAGAGGTGCAATAGGTAAGCATAAATGAAGCTCAATATTCTCCTTTCGTGGGTACTTGTGTTTCTCCCTTTCCCTATTTTATATCTCATTCGGAGGTTGCATATATCAAATCCTGGTCCCTCCAGGCTTGTTTTTTCCTCTTGTATTTCATTTGCATTGAGAATGCATCTTAGGATTCTTGACAAGACCATTACGACCTCCTCCCTTATATATCCCCCTCATCCTTCCTCGCCTAAGCTTGTCTCTCTCCCTACTTTGAATCCACAATATAACCTTAGGCCCAAAATCCCCAAGTGTGATTCTTTTGCTAGGGTGGGGGGACTTGGATATTAGTTATTGGTAGCATCAGATGTGTTCTAGACATGAAAATTGGTGGGGAGGGTAAGGCACATGATTTCTAAAGAACCCAAAAACCGTTTGGTGAAATTCCAGACAAATTGTATTTTATTAAAATAATTAATATTTTTAATGGGGTTCCTAAGTCTAAACTTAGGAAAATTAAAATATTAATGGGTATTAATCAAAATATGGGTGAGAATGATCTAGAAGGCGGATTTAGTCATGTTTTAATCTTAACCATTAATTAGAGACTTAATCTCAGTCGTTGAAGTCTCATCGAGAAAAGGATAAGAAGGAGGCTTGGGGTTCATTTAAAGACACACAGAGAGATCAAGGAAATCGATTTTTTGAGGTGAGAAGTTCTCAGGAGGGAAATTGATTTTGGAGATCTTCCAGCAAAGGGGCAGTGAAAATCCGAGAGAACGAATTTCTGGAAAGTACGCGGTAGAGAGAGGATAGAAAGACATCCAAAAGAGGGATGTTGTTGGCCTACATAGTGTAATGCAAACAGTGAGGACAAGTCAAGTTTCTGCTAAGGGAATTCGAAGTTTAGTTGCCAAAATTGAGGGTGTGAGACTGGGAGGCAAGAAAGTTGATTTCTCAGCCAGCAGAGGATCTAAAGCAGAGAGACAATGTAATACCCAAGAGGGATGATCGACAAGCTGCCTAGGGTAACACAGTTTGACGCAGAGGCCATCAGAGGATGATGCAAAGCCTCCAAAGCTGAAGTATCAATCATCGTTTCTCTAGTGACAGGGTGAGCTGT
Organism: Pinus taeda; assembly: GCA_000404065.3. NCBI lineage: Eukaryota > Viridiplantae > Streptophyta > Pinopsida > Pinales > Pinaceae > Pinus > Pinus taeda. Next base: position 16,972 of record APFE030408042.1, read on the forward strand.
TGCATTGGTTTTCCTGCATTGGGTTTTTCCCAAGACTATTTTGTCCAAAAATAATTGTGTCCTATGTATCTTGTTCTTTGCTCAGTTTTCTATTTCATGTAATCAAATTTTATGTAGTGTAGGTTGCAGAAGTAATTTGCTTCAATATTCAGAGAAGAACTTGATACTGTATATTAAAATCAAGTAGCTGAAGTAGATTCAGATTTGTTGTAGTAGGGGTTCCTTTAGGATTTGGAACTTTCACATGGTATCAAAGCATTGATTTTGAACAGGAATGGTGGATCCAACGCTGAGCAGAGAGGCCAATAACTACATTTGGTAGAAATTCAAATCCCCTTGAAGGGATTGCACAGTCCTTGCCGAGAAGTAGAGATGAGGAAATCTCTCTCTGAGAGAGTAGATAGAGAGATATGATTTCCAGTTCATGTGTTTGCAGAAGCAGAGAGAGTGACACAGAGGCTTAACACATTACTTGAAGGGAGCAGTTTCTGCCGGGGTGGAAATCCACTGGAAAAGAGCGAAGACACATAGAAGGCGAATTTTCTCCTTAGACAACTTTTTGCCAAAAATTTCAAATTTCTCACTTGCTAGGCAGTTGAGCAGTGGCTAGAGGAGTCAATTCGACAGTTTGGGTGAGATGGCATCAAACCGGCTCAGAGATCAGGATAGGTTGGAAGGAGCTTTCAGCTATGTCATATGGAAGACCATAATCTTAGCATTATGGAGGAGTACAATCTCAAAGCCTATGCCAAGAGTGTTGTGGTTGTTCCTACTGACAATGATTAGAATAAGAAGTACAAGGCTAAGTAGAGGAAGGTGAAGAGGTCCATGCTCGATGTAGTTCGAGATCATGTGGTCTCACACTTGCAAGGAAACGATACAACCCATTAAATGTGGGAAGATTTGTCTTCATTGTATGAAGGTTCCTCCGAACAACGGAAGATTTACTTAGAAAAAAAGTTGCAATGGACATTGATGCAGAAGGGAGAAGGGGTTAACTCCTACCTTTAACTTCTTCAAAACACCAGGGACTAGATTTTTGTAGTGGGGTCTACTCCTTAGTCTATCACGATGGAAAGGATGACCCTGAATGGAGTCTCGGATAAATGGAAAGTCTTCGTTAAAATTATATTGGGCAGGGAAAGATTACCTTCATGGGAGGAGATGTGGACAACCCTTCAACAAAAAGAATTAAGGAGGGATCTGGTTAAGGTCAACCTCAATGACAGCAGTGGGAATGGCACAAAGACAAAGGAGGAGGAGGAGAACAAAAATCTAGCATCAAAGGGACAACAGAAGTAGAAATAGAAGGACATTTCGAAGGTTAAATGATTCATATGTGGCGAGATAGGCGACTTTGCATCCCAGTGTCCTTTGAAGCAAAAGGATAAGGATGAGAAACATGATCCTAAGGCTACTCTAGGAAAGATTGACAAAGATGAGTTTTCCATGAGTGCACACAGATCTCCAGGAGGGAAATAAGGCGATATTGAGTTGTAGTCGAGAGGAATAAATGTGGGGAGGATACTTGAAGAGTCCACCTCTTAGATCCATTCCTTTCTATGTGAGCTCGAGATTCAACAATAGCGAGATGGACTTAGTGTTAGATGATGCAGTGGATTGTCTGGAGAGACAGATGCAGTAGCCAAAGACCGGAGACTGATCAACGAAGAGCAAGGTTGGCAGCATTGTAGAAGTTAGCAACATCGCAGAAGATTCAGAGGGTCGGAGACTAGAGCAGTCAGATTCTAACATTAATGTGTTAGCAGTGGCAGTGCTAGCAACATAGCAGATGCAACATTTGAGAGGGAAATGTAAATGTAGCAGTGGTAGTGGCATTATCATGGGTACTAGTACAGTAGTAGCAGCAACACAGTGTTGGTAGCAACAACAGTGCAGAAATAAGGTGCTTCAAAGATAGAGTAGCATGCAATTGGACATTGTTGCTAGAGCACTTTCCTCGCTAAGAGGGAGTGTTAGTTTTTGGTAGCATCAATTGTGCTCTAGCCATGAAAATTGGTGGAGAGCCTAAGGAACATTATTTATAAAGAACCCATAAACCTCTTTTTGAAATTCCACCCAGATTGTATTTTATTAAAATAATTAATATTTTTAATGGGGTTCCTAACTATAAACTTAGGACAATTAAAACATTAATAGGTATTAATAAAAATATGGGTGAGAATGATCTAGAAGGAAAATCAAATCATGTTTTAATCTTAGCCGTTGATTAGAGACTTAATCTCAGTCGTTGAATTCTCAACGAGAAAAGTATAAGAAGGAGGCTAGTCTTTCATTTAGAGACACATAGAGAGATTGAGGAAATCGATTTTCTAAGATGAGAATTTCTCAGGAGGAAAATCGATTGGGGAGATCTTGTAGCATAGTGGTAGTGAGAATCCGGGAGTAGGAATTTCTGGAGAGTAGAAGGCAGAGAGAGGACAGAAAGACATCCAGAGGAGTGCTGATGCTAACCTACGTAGTGTTGACACAGAGGCAACTGAGTCAGCGAGGAGAAGTTGAGTTTCTATTGAGGGAATTCGAAGTTCAGTTGTTGAAATCTAGGGTGTGAGACTGGGACACAAGAAAGTCAATTTCTCATCCAGCAAAGGATCCAGAGCAAAGAGGAAGCATAATACCCAGGAGGGGTGATGCAGTTTAACACAGAAGCCATTAGAGGATGACACAGAGCCTTCATAGCTGAAGGACCAGTCATTGTTTCTCAAGTGATAGGGTGAGATTATTTCACCATTCTTTTGTCTAGTATTTTTTCTATAAGTATTGCTAGTTGAGCATCCTAGATTTGTACTTTGAGTTTTCTCTTGCACAATAATAAACCCTCAGAGCTACTGCACCAGTTTTCCCACATTGACTTTTTCCGGGGACTATTTTATCCAAAAATAACTGTGTCCTATGTATCTTGTTCTTTACTCAGTTTTCTGTTTCATGTAATCAAATTTTAAGTAGTGTAGGTTGCAGAAGTAATTTTCTTTAGTATTCAGAGAATAACTTGATAATGTATATTAAAATCAATTAGGTTAAGTAGATTCATATTTGCTGCAATAGGGGTTCCTTGAGGATTAGGAATTTTCACATTGGCAATCTCCTACCTATTCATGGCCCTGGTAAATCTAGAGGTATAAAATCTCATATTTCAAAGGCGTAATTGAAGTCCCTTTTAGATATAGCAGAATAAAGCAATGATCTCTTGATGGGGCGCTTAGAGCAGTGCACGCCCCTGAGATGGTTACTACATGATTTTTATTACCTTCAATTACAGTGGATTAGTAAGTTCCCGAAAAAAACTAGATCTTCAAAGATTGATCCTTTCCTCTAGTCTTGATATTATTTTTCTTTAGGAAACATTGGGTCCAGGAGATATGATAACTAAAGAATTGAATAAAATGTTCCATGGTTGGTCCTTTTTCTCCTTTGATGCGAGGCTTTGATCAGGGGGTTCGGCCATGGGTCTCAATTTGATGTTTATTAAGGTCCCAACATATGGGGCTCTGATATGGTCCTTAGAGAAAACATTTACTCAACATAATTGAGCATGGATTTAAATATTTGTGAACCTCGTTATGAAAGAGCCCCTCTTAAGAACAGTTTAATGGTTGCCATTCATGAAGAAAGATAATCTCATTATAGAAGACATATGAATTTTGTGCATTGGAAGTATGGGGTCCTCAAGCCCTCTTGGACCCGATGGTGGACTTTTATCAAGATATTCGCTGACAATCATCTTATTCATGTTAATCTCATTAAACTTAAACCTTGAAGAACACGTGAACTGGAAACATGATGGTGGCCAAGCGTCTTGATAAATTTCTTCTAGCAGAAACATGGTTGGCACTCTTCCCCTGATTTGGCAATGGATTAGAATTGTTGGAGAATTTGATCACCATTTGGTTCTACTAGAATTAAAGGGAGGAAATTGAAATTCTGAAAGTCCTTTTAAATTTAATCATTCTAGGTAGAAATTTATGTGTAGCAGGTAAAGGATACATGGTCTTCGTTCCATTTGGATTCGAGGGTCTCCATTACTCAGAAATTTGTGAATAACTTAAAGAAGTTTAAGAAAGCATCCATCCAGTGGGAAATCTAGAAGAAGGCTAGATATGAGGTAGAACTTAAATATTTTGAAGGAGAACTGGAAATACTTGAAGCACTTGAGGGTGGATGGTATGATTCTACGAATACCAAACATAGGATCATGCAATTGGAAACCTCAAAGAGAAATATTTTGGCTGAGAAGGAATAACAATGGAAGCTGAACAAACGAGCGGTATGGCTTAAAAGTGGGGATGAGAACAAAAAATTCTTTCACAACTATGCTAAAGGTAAAAAAAATGTAATACAATTTGGGAAATGCCAAAACTTGGTGGAAGCAAGGAAAAAATCTTTGACGAATTTGCATCCCTGGGAAAGGCTTTGTTCCAAAATTTGTTCAAGGCCCCGAAGGAGGCTTCCATTGTTGAAATAGTCTATGTAGCCCAGTTCTTTCTGATATTTCTGGATGAGGAAGATAATCAGAATCTAATGGAGTTTGTAATAAGAGTAAATTTGTTGGCAGTTCTAAAATGAATGCAGAAGGATAAAAGTCCTGGGTTGGATGGCTAGACTATGGACTTATGTTTGGGATTTTTTGAGTTGATAGGGGAAAAAATTCTGTGGGTGTTTGATGATTCTTGACAAAATGGGAGAATTCATGATCCAATAAATTCAACCTTTATAACACTTATCCCAAAGGTGGACGATCCCCAATCTTTTGATGATTTCAAGCCTATTTCTATGTGCAATTTCATTTACGAAATCGTTTCCAAGATCATAGCCATGCACCTGTGATCTGTGCTATGTAGGAATGTATCTAAAGAACACTTTGGTTTTCTAGAGCGTCACTAGATCTATGAAGCTATTGGGGTGGAACAAGAAGGTTTGCACAACATAAAAATCTAGAAGTCGAAAGGGATTGTTGCAAAAATTGACTTGTCAAATGCTTATAAAAGAGTCAACTAGAAATCTGAATGATTCTTACTCACTTGGGGTTTGATGTCCCTTTAATAACTAGGTTATGGGATGTATGAATAATGTATCTTTGCAGTTTTGATTAATGACTCAACATCCCCTTTTTTTCATGCCCAGAGAGGACTAAGTCAAGGATTCCCTTTGTCTCCTCTCCTATTTATGTTAGGATTTAAAGGGTTGAGCATATTGATTCTGGATGCTACACATCGGGGTGACCTATAGGGCATTGTAGTGGAAGTAAATCTCTTTATCAATTGCTTTTTATGGATGATATCGTAATTTTTTGCAATGGTTCGAGACAAGACTTGGAATCCATTAAGGAATCCCTTACTCTATTTTAGAAAGCCATAGGAATGATCATCAATGTTCATAAATCTACCCTATTATACGATGGGCTAATCAATGGAGAGGTGAGGAGGGCTTAGACTTACTTAACTTTTGCAGTTAAGTTGATCTGTGAAAACCTCAGATGATATTGACATATGTGGAACACAACAAAATACAAATATAAACATAAACACAAAGATACAGTAGAAATAAATCTTCATTTTGTTAATATCAAGGAACTGAAAGATGCTTACAAGTAGGATGAAATTAAACTAGCTCAGGTGATGGTTGCTTATCTCTAAGAATAAATGTGGCGGCTACATGCCTTTGAATTATGTTACAAATAGGCTCAAGGGAATTTTTATTATTGAACGAAAAAGAGAAACCTAAACAATCAAAACCATAACACCAGGATATGGAATGCCAAGAGTTTGTGGGCCCCATTAATGTTAGTTGGGCAGCCAAATTCCTGGGGTTGTAACTAGGTCATATGATCTATGTTTTGTGTGTACGATACCTCATTGGAAATATATCTCTAGGTGCTATATGATTTTTGGTAAACCCATAGACCTCAAAAAAATGTCGTTTAGGGGCTCAAAACAACTTCGGAAGTTCAAGACCCAAAAAACTACTAAAATTAGTAAATGCTGCTATAAAGAGGGAAACTAATGAAAATGATTGGAGGTCAATGTGGAATAGGTGGGTGGAAAATAATATCCACCTGTATTAGTCCTCTCCCCTTGGGAATAAATGGTCCCAATTGCATGTAGAGCCTCCATGAGGTGAAGAAAGTTTTGTTGAACTTGGTTCCTGGTGAACCACTTTCCTTGGTGGAGGATTTGTCATGCTTTGACAACTTGATATAGCTGAATCCTCTACTAGTGAGTGTTCTTGAGATGTGTTTTCATGATCCTATCAGTTATGGCCTTTTCGATGCATCTTGGGTTAAGCTTTGTTGGTGTCAGTTGCTTAGCAACGTTGGATGTATCCAAGAATGGGGAAAGTATGGTCGTAGCCGATCCACATTAAATAGTTGGTGTAGACCAAGGAATAGTTGAATGATGATCTCGAAGACATTGTCCCCTAGAACTTGGTGATGGTGTACGATCCATATTGGAGCAAATGAAGCTTGCGATGGAGCCTAATGAGGCGCTCCATCTATACATGTAACCAACCTTTGTTGCCCACCTAGAACTTATGTGTCCCTCGATGCTGATCATGACACTTCTTGTACTTAGCATTGGATCTTTCCAATATGACATGGACCTGCTAGTGGATGTGTTGAATGCACATAATGAATTTTTTAACCCTATCAAATTTAGACTGGACATTATATGAATCTGCCTGAGTAGTTGAAAATGGTATGGCCACATTAATGGGACATAATGGCTGGAACCCTAATCCCATATGAAAGGGACTGTGACCAGTTGAGCTATGGATAGATCTATTGTAGATATGCTGGACGTAGGGTAAGATTTCATCCCATGTGTGTGGATGGTTCGAGTTTTACATGCGTATAATGTGCAGGATCATCTTGTTGATGACCTCTGTTTTCCATCAATTTGGGGGTGGAAGGTCGTGGACTTAGTGAGCTTGGTATCCAACATCCACCTAAGGCTTGACCAAAATGTACTCACAAACTTGTTGTTTGGATCTGAGATAATAGACTATGGGATCTGAAAATGTATCGACACTCGTACAAAGAAGAGCTTAACAGTGGCTTCTGCTATGATACTCTTCTTGTAGGCTTCCAAAATGGCCATCTTAGAGAATTTGTTGACGACCAAACACAGTCATTTACATGCTTAGTAGAAGGAAATCCTGACATGTATTCCATGGCGATGGATTCCTAAGGCTGACTATGAGTAGGAAGAGGAGTATATAGGCCTTGCTTCTTTATTGTCGGTTTGGAAATGGTGTAAGACGTGAAATATTTTTCGTACTTCCCAACATCTCGTGGAAGGTTCGACCAATAAAAATACTTCTGCAGCACTGCCACTATTTTCTCTACTTTGAAATGTCCATTGACCTGATTGTAGTGCACCTCAAAAATAATCTTGGCACACTCGATTGAAGGAACATAGAGGTGTCCCAGGTGGCTTAATAGTGTGCCCTAGAGGTGAAAATATGAAACTCATTTTCCTTCTAGGAGAATTTGGTATGTGTTTCTGAATTCTGGATTTCTCTTGTAAAGATGCAGTCACCCTTTTGTCCACATGTGTTGAGCGCAATGGTCAGTGCCATAACTAGTGGTCGGTTGAGACAGTATGCAACATTATTGGTGCTTCTCTTCTTGTACTTGATATTTAAATAGAACTGTTGTAGATATGTGGACTACTTTTGATGGTGATCATTCTAAAACTTTCCTTATGTTTGTTTGAACTGCAAGGGTCAGTGGTCTGTGTGGATGGCGTTTCCTTCCCTAGAATGTAATGCTTCCATTGTCAACAGGACTGCACAATGGAATACATCTCTTTGTCATATGTGGAACACTTTCAGATTACATCTGAATGTGTCTCACTATGATATGCTACCGAATTCCCCTGCTGAGTTAGAACTGCCTCGATAGCATAGTCGAACACATCTGTCTCAATCTCAAATGGTTGCTGCATGTCTGTTAATGTGAGAACTGTGCAGAGCAGAGGCGATGCTTCAACTTGAAAAATTCCTTCTGTTGGGATTCTTACCAAAAGAATTTTCCTTTTTCTTCGCCCTCGGTGAGTTGACTCAAAGGTCAAGTGATATGAAAGAAACCCAAAATGAACCTGCGGTAGAAATAGGAAAGACCCATAAAGCTGCGTAGCTCTATTAGAGTGGTCGGGTTTGGCGAATCTCGAATAACTTGTATCTCGGATGGGTCCACGTGCACATGCCGATCATCAGTGATGTAGCCCAGTTATTGAAACTAGGTGATACCAAAAGTGAATTTCTCCAAATTGGCAGACAACTTGTGTTATCGCAGGGTTTGGAGGACTTGCTGAATATGGTGCAGGCTCTTCCCAACTCTGGATGAAGATAAAGATGTCGTTCAAATACACTACCACAAATTAGTTGGTGAAGGGCCGCAAGATGTCATCCATCAGCCTCACAAATGTTTTGAGGGCATTCGTCAACCCAAAGGCATGACCAACCATTCGAAAAGGCCTTCCTATGATGTAAAGGCAGTCTTCCACACATCAGAGGGTTTGATTGGTACTTGGTGATAAATTAAATTCAAATCAATCTTACTGAAATATTTTCCGCCCTTGAGCTGGTCAAAAATGTCATAAATTTGTGGGATTGGATACCTATTCGAGAGAGTTGTCTTCTTTTTTCCCTCTGGAAAAAGCATAATTTTCATTAAAAAGATAAGAAAATTACATGTTGTATGATACTTCAGATATGAATTTTTGTCAGCAAAAAGGGACTACTATCTAGAGCTATTATAAACTTTACAAAAACTATTATGATGCTTACTGATAATAAACTTTTGAGAGGTCCAGTAAGTTTATGTGAATATGAGTTTGTCCAAAAATATACTAAAAACTGGTAAGTTATATACATAGAAGGAGAAAGTAAAAGAAAAATTGTTGAATGATCTAGCGATCATTCTGATAGGAACCAATCATGTCCATAAAATGACGATGATAGTAACTGTAGAAACTGTCGCCCCTGTATTCCTTTACTTGTATATATGTGAGCATGCAAATGAATGAAATTGGGACTTTAGAGAAAGGATATTAGTCGGAATATCTCTAAGTGTGTGCAAGTGACAATGATTAACTTCATTTGTCCAGTTAGTTATGAGTTGTGGGTCTCTGAATATCTGAAGTTGTTGGCAATTTTGTTCTTTTACAAAAAGGAGAAGGTATTTTAGACTGCTTAATTCAGCATAGTTGTTGGTGCCTCTGCCAAGGCTGAGCTTGATTCTATAAGGCATTATATTATCCATATGCAACACCACCCCTCCAACACATCCTTCAGCTTATGCTGAGCCATCAAAATAACCCTAGGGGGAGTTTATGTCTATGGATTCCTGGGTAATGATTCGAGGGGGTCAGATATCCTGGTCCTCCGGGAGAAAATTCTATAAATTCAACAATGATCAGACTCCCACAGGGTGATGAAATTTTCCTGATGTGCCATTTTTACTATAGCTCCTGAATTTGCCTCTAAATTTCATCGTTCTCCAGAGCAAAGCGTCAGTAGATCAGTTTGTTGGGTATCAAAATGCCCAGGGTAAGATTGATGGAGTGCTTGACCTCACAGTGCAGGGGTACCTCTGTTGGTGAGGTGAAGATTTCCCTGTACTCCTCCATGACCTTGTCTATCTGTTTTTATCGCACGGAGGAGCCCTATTTCGAGGTTGTGGATGTGGCCACAATCTTATTCTTTCCCTGAGGTCAAATCATAAGGAAGACAAATTTCCCAGTTTGGGAAATGATCTTACTGCATTTCTTCGCAAATATTAAAGAGATGGCGGTAGGTGGTGCTACCTCAAGTATCATGTATACCTTGTTTCCCAGATAAATAATAATAGTGAGAGGCCTAGACTGATATACAACAACATGCTTCCACAAGTATGGTTGGCCTAATAATACATCACAAAATTCAAGAGGATAAACATCACACAATACCTCATATGTAAAGGACTTGATCTTGTAGGGAAGGCGACATTGTTGACTAGCGTATAGATCTCGTCCTTGGTGAATCCACTCGATGGTGTATGACTACAACTATGGAGTGGTTGGTAGGTCCAACCACTTCACAACCTCTGCTGAAATGAGATTCTTTTGGATTCCACTGTTGACAATGAACTGGAACGAAGAACCCTTCACCCACATCTGTGAGTGGAAGAGTTGCTTCCCCCTCCTTTGGATCTTCGGGCTCAATATTTTAGATCTTGGTGGTGGAGATGGTGGCACTGGGCTCCGCATCAATAATATGCTTGTCATTCCCCTTTTTGAGTTCTGACTCAAAGTCAAAACATGCATCTGATTCGGAAGCCTTAAGCTCGGCCAACATTGACTACTTGGCTCGACACTCAATTATGTTGTGAGTGG
>APFE030408049.1:944-15317 GCA_000404065.3 Pinus taeda
TCCGGCTTGCTGGGGACTATTAGACCTTTGACTCATGACCTTGCAGTGATTTTGACCAAAACCCTAGACCTAGACTTGGGATTTCAAGACAAAAATAAAACAAGTGTAACACAAGCTCATTCAAATGATATGTCCTGATCCAGCAAAGCCAAGAAGGGAACAAAGGCTAGCTCCTCCATCAGTGTTATGGCATGCCTAACAGGATGCAAAACTGAAGCTGATGAGACACCTACATATGCATATGCGAAGAGCTGTTGATCACCGATGGAGGGCTCAAGACCGACACTAACAGATTAGATGCCCGAGTTTTATAAATTTGTTGATGTCCTTCTTGCAGGAGATGATTGTTTCTTGAACTACAATGGCAGAGTGTGGTGTGTTCCAGTAGAGAAAAGTATGCAGATATTACATACATGTCTTGATCTAGATCCAAATATGTGCACTTATGAATTTGTATGGAATTTTTTTACAGTGACTAATATTAGTTTCATTCACTATTTGTTTTTTTATAGATACATAGGTGTAACAAACAATATGGTAACATACTAGGATGCGTAGTAGTTAACTGATTGCATATATATTTAGGCTTATTTGAGAGTGTATACAAGACAACTTATATAGAGACCATTGTGGTTTGATAGTATATGAAAAGAACAAAATTAATTATTTTGATGCATAGATAATGACCTACATTATTGGATCTATACTTGTTTTCTTGATAACAATGATTCAAATGATGCTTGGTGAGTCTAGTGCTATCATTTGAGTCAAACTATTAGTGTGAAAGTTTGTTTTTAGTGATATTTTATGTTGTGTAGAGTGTTGTGTTGAGATCCTAATGGTAGGACAGTTGATGTATGTAGTAAGAGAGTGGATATTGATGTCTATAGCAGTGGGTTGGTAGTATATGTAGAGATCAGTTCTTTGTTGACAAAGTTATGACAGAGTGTATGAAGGGACATATCTTATGATACTATTGTTTGTCATCTTCTCACCTTGCAGAGATTGAATATTGGATCCTTGAGACATTGTTTTGTGACACTTATCTATGATGTTGTTGTTCATCATTTAGAATTCAATAATTTTGTTTCTTGTTTACAGTGGATAGAGTTTTATGACACTTTATGTTTTCAAATGCCTATGATGATGTTACTATTGGTTTGGAGGGATATAAACTTTGATGCATTTGATGTATTGAGTTATTAGGATTTTGGCATAAATATTTGATGTGAATATGCATTGTGAGTCATGATATTATATTTATGAGGGGCATTATTGTGACTTATATTCAAAGAGGGTCTTGGCACTGATTGAGTGAGAAGGGTTCCTTGTGATCATTTTACGGAAATATCTTGAAATTCTACTAATGTTATGGGTCTATATTCAATTACAGGTTTTGTTTTTATGGGATTATTGTAATGTTCCAAATGTAAATTTTAAAGAAAATTTCTTTAGAAATTTAATTCGTTAATTCCTTTAACCATTTGCACAAATTGGGACACAAATTTATTGCCAAAACTAAAAATATAAACTACAACTGAAGAATAAACAAGATAAACATGCAAACAATCTCAACCTTATTTTATTAATATATAAATAATCTGGTACAAATAGTAGGAATATGGCTAAGGTGATGCCCTCAAAAGATTAATAATGTTGTTGCAGTGGGCCTCCAAAATAACTAATTTTATGACAACACTTGTGAATTTTGAGTGAATTCACCAAGGGAGAGAGATGGGTTCTCTCCCACTCTCACTGAATCACCCAGGGGTTTCCATCCTAGGGCTAAAATTGAAGTTGGGAACTCTCGGTTCTCCAAACCTCTTCATAAGAAAAATACTCAACTCTAACATATATCAAAATGTTCTCCTCCTCCTATTTTATATATCTGATGGATCCCTCTAGAAGATTTTATTTTATCATTATTTTAATCACTTAGTACTTTTTCCCTCTATTTATTTTAACAAAAATACCTTTTTAAGTAAGGAAAATGGTAAAGTGGCCACCATCCCTCCTTAGGCTATTGAAAGTCATCTCATCCTATAGATATTCTCATTTTGGTTCCAACTATTTATTACATTAAGGGTTTCTGTAAAGTATTCCTCTTGAAATGCCACCTTAAGCATAATTAATTGAGTTAGTATCAACAATAACTCATTTTTTTTTAAAGTTGTTAGAATGCAACAAAATAAAAAGAAAGTTGTGTAGATGATGGAATATGCCAAGTATATTCCATCGAATCCCATAGAAACTCCTCAAGAACCCATAAAGCCCCTCCAGAATCCCTTGGGCCCATTTATGAAGTGAACCTGCTCCTGTGACCTAGTTGTCTCCAACCCTAGAAGTCCATCCTGACCATGCCATAAGGGAAAGCAGAAAAACAAACATGAAAAATCCTCCCACCCAAAGATATCTTGCCCTCAAGAGATCCTTATATGTCGACCAATATGGTGGTCTAGTGCAACTGAGAACTAATACATGGATCCCAAACAAACCACTTGGTGATACCATGCCTTTGTACCACCCAACCATGAACAAATCCCTTAATGTTTGGATTTAACGCTAAACTTTGACTCGTCCTGCCACCAACAGATCCTCTTAGATCCCAATTCCACCATGGAAAATCACCAACACCCTTATCTGATGGCTCTAACTATGGTTTGCCTCTAGTTATGGATGTTTATCCATTTATCGAATACCAACTCATCATTTCTTTCCAATCCAACTCCTGACACAACTAGTGCCAATCATACTCAGTTGATGTTGGGATGGAATGTTGAAGAGTTGTTGTCTTCCATCCCACTGCCAACTGAAACACGTGATATCACTCACATCTAAGGGTCCCTACTGCACTATGTCCCTAACTAAAATATCACTCCATCAATACATTACCAACCCATGATCTCTCGCCAATCTATCTAGTGGGAAGCATCAGATGTGTAGGCACATGTATATGGGATAAATACCCTATGATGAATTGTTCCCAAATCACACAACTTTGCTTGGTCAGTAAAAAATATGCATATATATTACCCTACCTCTCTCTATAATGGGAATAAGTGGGGAAATCATACTGTATGCCATGTCTATGTACTCCTGGAGAGGGATGCTACTTGAAAGTACCACAGCTCTTTCAATTTCCTATGCATTTATGTGCTCCTCATCAATGGTTAGTCTAAAATATGGTTGCTCATCCTCCTCCATCATGGGCTCAACATGAGCCTCCAACATGGTCTCTTAAAATGTCTCAACATGCACATTGTGCCTATTATCCCCCTCAGTTGACTCACACTCCTCTATGTGCTCTCCATGTTGAATTTCCAATCATTCACCTTGTCAGTCTGCTCCCCAATCGTCTTCCCTCTTGGCGATAATTTGTTACTCATCATGATCCCCCATCACACGCGGATTCATATTTGGGCTACTATCAGCAACTCCAAATGACCTCTCTTACTTCTCAGAGGTATCTTCATAAAAACCGATGGACTACACTACAAAAGAAGAATACTCATCCAGAAAATCAGAAGGAATATCCTCTTGGTCTATCTCTGTCATCTCCTCGGTGTCACCAAAACATGAATGCTTAGACCTCCAAGTTTCCTTGTAGATGAAGCAAATACCCTTCCTCCTTAACTCATTCTTGCTGCAGGGTCCACCAATATTGAGCAACTCCTCCTTGGTCAACAATATTTTGAACATCTTAATGTTCTACTCAACAAAATTTTCAGCTAGTTCATAAGCAGTGAGTGAGACCTTCTATTCCTTTCTCCAAATGGATAACAACTTAGACTACAACTTCTTGAAGATGGAACCATGGTCTCCCATAATTGAAGACGAAATGGACTACATGTGTGCGTTGTCCATGTTTGGATGATGTTTCTTGATGCTGAAGAAGTATTGAAACATTTGAAGAATTCGGTCATCAAACTCTATATCAAACATGATGTCATAATATCTAAGCATGGCGATGGCTTCTAAAATCTCATTCCTTTTCCCAAAGGTATGGCCCATAGAGTTATCCAAGTCATGAAAGGTATCTACTATCAATTTGAAAACTCCCCTCATAATATCATTGTTGTAAGGGGGTATAGGTGTGGTTAACCCCATAATGTTACTGAGACATGATGGGACTGGAAGCTTCACCCCTTCATACTGGCACTCCAAGAACTTTTATTGTATTAGGGAAAGCATGGCTAGTTTTAGAGCCCAGATTAGCTTATTTCCCTCTGAATGGCTCACCTTGTAGAGGAGTGAGTCTATTTCTTCCAGATTTAGAAGGGATTTCAATGTGACCCTCATGTGTTTTAAATCTTCCCCAAGTGAAAGTATTGTGTGTCCAATCTTCGTCTCCTTCTGCACATCCTTTGGCTGCTCTTGTTGAAGGATACCATGGAATCCTCTTGAGAAATATATGTTATTTTGTTTGGTTACTTAGACCAGATAAGAATTCTTTCTTGATGCATTTTTATGTTGCTTCAATCTTCTTTCAAGGTATTCTAAGGTATTTACGATGTTTGTGTATCCTTTTGAATCTTGTTTCATATTTTGATCCATATTTTAGCAACATATAAAAGGCTTACAATGCTTATACAAAATCAAACTCTGACTCAAGGCTAGAACCTCTTCGACTAACAATGGATGGAAAATTCACAATTCTTAGACATGCATCTCATTATTAGACTCTAGCTCAACATTCTTACTCAAAAATTTTATGAAAGTCTCTTCACCTTACAACAACAAAAAACTCAGACCTCAACACATCACCCATACATGTATGCATGTTGTAATAATAGTAGTAACACAAGACTCACCTCAACAATTAAAACTCTCTATCACAACTTGCCCTTGCTCAAACATACAAATGACACGGCCAACTGACTTATTAATGAAAAACCTTAGCATTGCACATACATCATCCAACCTGTGAGACTCAACTCTCTAATCATATACCAAACCGTGGTAGCATATATATAACCAAGTTTGCATCTAACAACACACATCTCCTCATACAATGCTAGTTAGGAAACTCTCTGCCTAGATACACAAATGCAAACAATATTCACTCTCTCAATTTGGAAACCCTAGCTCAAGACAATATAAGATAGATGGTACCTTGGCACATCTAGTGAAGTGTTTATTCAATAGTTTGTAAAAAACTATTGTAGGTATGGTTTTAATTTATTTCCTCCAAGAATAAACATGTAATGGCACAAGTACACAAACCCAATTTCAACCAAAACGTCGGTTTGTTACATTTTACTCAGAAATATTACCCATACTAATATAACAGTTCATGATATGAAATATGAAATGGACAGAATATTAATTCAATGTGTTAATGAGAACAAAGGAATGTAGTATATGTCTTTAGATCCAATATTACTTGAATGTTAGATGTTCATAGCCTGGGACTGATATGAAAACTCTGAGATGGAACAACAATACTGACTTTCATATATCAAGTTTTTGATTATGTGTGCATAAATATTCTCGACCTCCTCAAGCATGAAGTTGGATCCACTCAAACATTGGAACATAATCAATTTGGTAGTTTAATGAATAATAATGAAAAAATCCCTCCAACAAATGGTTTTGGCACCAAATTGACTTGAGCAGAATCTTCAAGCTTCTATTTATGTTTTATACTACAAGTTTAATCATACAACAAATATCATATAAAAAATGTCATAAAATTTGATAGTTTTGAGAATAACGATAATAAAATTCGACTCACGATTCCTCATGTACTTAGCAAATCCAACACATTGTATAGATTATAACTCCTATGCACAATACAGTTAGAATGTCATTTGTTCACTCACACACCTATGTTCACATTTGAATGAATCAATGTGAATCACTCGCCAATCCTCCTTAGAACCATGTACACAGTCATAATGTGCAAGATTGATCATCATATATACAATGCGTACTCGATATATGGGCTCTTAGTGCACTCTTAATTCCAATACATACCAGCACTCATGCATATTCAGCACACTGCATTCTAGTTCCAATCACACAGTCTAGGTGAATTAAAAATACGTAAAATATACATGTCTTATTTCTCCACAACCTCATTTACTTTTGTTTATGCCTCCTGCATTGATCCTAACTCACCCAGACTGAATACACCCTGTGTAAATCCACTACATTCAATCTAGTAATCCACGCACAAGATTTAACTACTCCCTACGCTACAACATCCACAACTAATCCTTATTTATGAAGGAATGAAATGAAATACAAAAATAAATAGAAACACAAAGATACATAAAAAACATAACTTCAATTCATTAATAAAAAAGTACTAAAAACGATTTACATGCAAAATGGAAATAAACTAGCTCAGGTGATGGTATCTTATCTCTAAGAAGAGATGTGGTAGTTACATGCCTTCTGAACTGTGTTACAATGAGGCTCGAAGGCCTCTTTATTATTGATAAATAGTGTAAAACCCTAAACATCCAAAAAACTAACCCTAGGAGATGAAGCACCAAAAGTATGTGGACCCTATTGGGGTAAATTGGTACAACAAATTCTTGGGGTCGTAACTTTGGCATATGATCTCTATTTGACACGTACGATACCTCATTAGAAATATTTATATGAGTACTACAAATTTCAACTAAAAATACCTACCATAAGGTATGAGTTTTATTGTTTTCCAAAAAAAATTGTTTAAGGCCTCAAAATGGCTAAGAAATTTCAGGACTCAAAAAAATGCCAAATATAGTAAACTATGTTATAATTAAGGAAACTAAAAGAAACAATAGTAGGGGTCCAAGTGGAATAGGCAGGTGGCCACCAATATCCACCTGGATCAATCCTCCCCCCTTAGGAAGTAATGTTGCCTATTGCGTTGAGTGCCTCCATGAGATGGATATTCTATTGGTGAGTGTTCTTGATATGCATGTACATGATCCGATCAGTTGTGGCTTGTTTCATAAAGTCTAGTTTTAACTCTATTGGTGTGAGTTATTCTGCAATGTCTGGTGTGTCATGTATGGTGGAAAATATGGTTGAAGGTGGTCCACATTGAACACTAGGTTTAGTCCAAGGAATGGGAGAATGTTTAGCTCAAAATAATTGGCTCCCACAACCATGGTGATGGTTTAAGGCCCATATCGGAGTGGTCTGAGTTTCCAATGGGCTTTGATAAGGCGTTCTTTCTGCAAATGAAACCAAACTTTTTTGCCCACCTGAAACTTGTGTGGAACTTGATGTTGATCATGTTGTTGCTTGTACTTGGAATTAGACTTATCCAAGATGTCATGAACCTATTGATGCATGTGTTGGATGTGTTCAATGAACTGGGTTTCTTTATCAACCTCGAATTGTACTTATGTGGATTTTGTTTGTGTAGTTGTATGAGGCATGGCAACATCAATCAAACATAATGGTTGCAAAACCTAGGCACACTTGAAAAGGACTACAACTAGTTGAGTTATGGAGAGCTCTATTATAACTATATTGCAGATAAGGAAGGCTCTGATCCCAAATTCGTGGATGCTTGGCATTGTACATGCATAGTATGTTCACTATCATACCATTGACAAACTTTGTATGGCCATCAATCTGGCGATGGAACCCAGTAGAGTTAGTGATCTTAGTGTCCAATAATGTCCAAAGGCTCAACTAGAATGTGCTCAAGAACCTGCTATCCTAATATGATATGATGGTCTGTGGGATTCCAAAATGTACCCATACTCATTCAAAGAAGAGTTTGGCAGTGTTCTATGTTGTGATACTCTTCTTGCTATCATAGGAAAAGATTCCATGACCACAAATATGCAGTCATTACCATGTTTGGTAGAAGGGAGGCCCGACATGTAGTCCATGGAGATGGATTCCTAGGGTTGGCTGGGAGTAGGCAAAGGAATGTACAAGCCTTGATTCTTGATGGTTTACTTGGTAATGGCATAGAAAATGTAGGATATGATATATTTTCCAATGTCCTATCAGAGTTTTGGAAAATAAAAATACTTCTATAGTATGACCACAATTTTCTCCACACCAAAGTTTCATGCAACCCTATTGTAGTGTGCCTCCCAAATAATCTTGGCACACTCGCTTTAAGGAACACAAAGGTGGCCCAGGTAGCATAATAATGTGTCCTGGAGGTGGAAATATATAACTTTCTTTCCATCCACTAGCATCTAGTATGTGGTGGTGAAATCTGGATAAATTTTGTACAATTATGACCATTCATAGGTCTCGTGGCCATAAGAGTTGAGAATAGTAGTCATTGATGCAACTGGGGTTGTCTGAGGAAATCTACAACATGATTGGTGCTGCCCTTTTTTCATTTAATGTTCAAGTGAAATTATTGCAAATATGTATACCAATTTTAATGCTGGTCATTCTGCAACTTCCCTTGTGCCTAGATAAACTAAAGAGGTCAGTGATTTATGTGGATGATCATCCCCTTCCCCAAAATTTAATGTTTCGATTTTCGTCATGCCTGCATGATGGAATAAATATTTTTATCATAGGTGGCGTATTTCCGAATTGTATCAGAAAGTGTATCATAGTGACAGGCCATCGAATGCCCTATTGGGTGGGAACTGCACCAATAACATAGTCAGATGTGTCTATATTAATTTCAAATGGTTGTTGCAGGTCGGACAATGTGAGTAAAAGTGCAGAGAAGAGGTGGTACTTTAACTAAATGAATGCCTTATGTTGGGAATCATACTAGAAAAAATAATCTTTTGCATCACCCTTTGTAACCTAACTCATAGGCCAAGTGATTTGAACCACCAATAAAAGTTGGCAAGGCCCAAAAATATGTGAAGCTTTGTTAGAGTGGTTGGGGCTGACCAATCCTAAATGACTTGGATCTTAGTTGAATCAACATGCATGCCTTACTCATCAATGGTGTAGCCTATATATTGGACCTAGTTCATGCCAAATGTGCATTTCTCCAAGTTGGCATATAGTTTGTTATGCCACAAGATTTCAAGGATCATTAGAATGTGTTGTAGGTGCTCTTCCCAACTCTTTCTGAAGATGAGGATGTCGTCGAGATATACAACCATAAACGAGTCGATGAAGGGCCACAATATGTAATCCATAAAAATCATAAAAATTGCAGGGGAATTTGTCAACCTAAAAGGAACAACCAACCACTCAAAAAGGCCCTCGTTGGATTTGAAGGCGATATTCCATACATCTGTGGTTTCTACTAGCACCAGGTGATAGCCAAACTTCAAACGATATTGCTAAAATAGTTGCCCCCCTTGAGTTGGTCAAGTATGTCATCAATTCATGGGATTGGATACCTGTTCCTCACAATCATTTTCTTTAGTGCATGATAATCAATGTAGGGTCTCCAGGTTCCATCCTTCTTCTATATCAGTACAATAGATCTCCCACAAGGTGAGGAACTTGGTCGGATGTGCCCTTTTTTTAGCAACTCTTGATTTTCCACTTGATTTCTTCATTTTCTAGGATGGAGCGGCGATATATCGGCCCATTGGGTAGAGTTTCTCTTGGAGTCATATCGATCAAATGCTTTATTTGATAATGCAAAGGTACCCCTATGGGTGAGGAGAATATGTCCATGTATTCCTCCACGACCTTATCCATATGTGTATGTTGCATGGGGGAACCCTTCCTAGGGGCCATGGATGTGGCCTCTATCTTCCTCTTTCTTTAAGAGCGAATCAAGAAGAAAAAAATTTCTCAGTCTGGGAGATGATCTTACTACATTTTTTAGTAGAGATAAAAAAATATGGCAGTAGGTGGGACCACCTCTGGTATCCTATATAACTTATTTCCCGAAGTAATAATAGTAGTGCGAGGCTTGGACTCATACATAAAATGATGCTTCCACAAGTATGGTTGACCTAATAACACATCACAAACTTCAAGAGGAACAACATCACACAATACCTCATCCATGAAGGGATTGATGATGTAGGGAAGGTGACACTACTGGCTAATGCAGATATACCTTCCTTAGTGAAGCTACCTGATGGTGTATGGATATAGGTGCGGTGTGGTCGGTAGGCCGAACCACTTCATGACCTCTGCTGAAACAAGGTTTTTTTGGCTCCCGATGTCAACAATGACTACAATGGAGAACCCTTCACCCAAATATGTGAGTGGAAGAGAAGCTCCCCCTCCTATAGATCTTTGGGCTTAATTTTCTAGACCTTTATGGTGGCAATGGTGGCAATGGTGGCACTAGGTTCTCCTTTAATAATCTGCTTCCCCTTTTCAAGTTCTAGCTCAAAATGAGAACTTGCATCAGACTTTAAAGCTTTCAGCTCGACCACCAATGACTACTTGGTGCAACACTCACTTGTGTTGTGAGTGGATCTCTTGTGGAACTCCCGCCAATTTCCTATGTCCTTATTTGTCATTGTGGTGCTATTCCTTTCTTGTGGCTTCAATGGGTTTTTCAAGGTTGCTCCAGCTTGGCTCTATCCTTTGTTCTACAGTTTAGGGGCGCTCTTGCCCTACTTTTGATTCGAAGATACAAAGTCGTGCTTCTTCTTTTTACATTTTTTTCAACCTTGGAAGCATATCGGTATGTTGCACTAAGCGAGGAGATGTCCAGGAACTCCATTTATTCTTAAATGTATTTGCGTAGACAATCACGATACTTGAGCACCAAATGTCTCTCAGAGTCTTTGATACCCAACTTTGTGCGTAGACTATGAAAAATATTTGTGATCTCATGCACAAGTTGGTTCCTTTGTTGTTGTAGTGTAGTACACTGTATGTATTTGTCCTCATATCCCCCCATGGGGTAATATTGTTCCTTGGCATCATCTCAAAAGGATTTCCAAGATGGGGTAACTATAAACAAAGAGGGTGTTGGAAACTAGATCACTACTGAGGGGGGGGAGGGTGAATCAATGCTGTGGCACTTTTAGACTTCTTATCTAACTAATTAAACTTTAAGCATGTCTGAATTGAAACACATAATCAAATATTAATGCATCAAACATACATCAGAAACCATGAAAGAAATCATATAATGGACACAAGTGTTTCTGGTGGAAAACCCATCCCGGGAGGAAACCGACCTTGTTGCTACTGCACTGCTCAATTCTTTTATTAATTTATCAAAGAAATTGTACATGGATCAACTCACTCCCATGATTTGAAATACTCAACTTATTTCATAGTATGTTGACCCTTTCAGACATGAAATTGTTTCTCTCCTATATCTATGAACTACCATCCGCTGAAGGCTCCCACGATCAGTCGATCCTCGTCCAACCACCATTGGATTGTGAAATATCTTCCTTCTCCTGAATCCATCAATTACTTAATGCTCAAATCCTCCATGCCTTCACTTCCTCCATGCGAGCCTCATTTCATATATTTTTAGATTGGACTCCTAAAACTTGCTCAACATGAGCACTGCAACAACATAACATTAAAGCATGTAATGAAAGAGAAAAGCTCCAACATCCAATCACATTAAAATATGAAAAAAAAATACTCTCAACCACTACTCCAAATCACACCTCAACATCTCACACACTCCGTAACCATAAGGCTGAAACAAGATTCAACTCACTACTACTACCACCGCAAACCGATACAAAAAATCTACATACTAAGGCTCACATAGTTTACAAGCTCTTCACCAATCTCACTCTCACTCAACACACTCAACAACCAACCATACTAACAATGATATTTCTCCAATATATGGATGAAATCAAGTGCTCAACTCAATAATTACATAGAACTATTGGACATCACAACTTCGTTCATGTGCTAGATTTGATCTGGATTCAACTCATTGACTCGACCAACCACTAACTCCATTAGACTTTTTAATATTTTCAACTTTAATCAGCTTCTGGAGGTCCTAGGAAGTTTTTTGATCATAAACCAATTTTTTTTATCAAGGAGGTCGCCACAAGCCAAAAATTAGCTCAACAATGCCAGAAATGCAGAGCAATTCTTGACAAAACCCTCAGTCAAACCCTTGACACTGTTTGAACTTGACTCGGGCTATAATTGCTCCCTTGAGCCTTCCTTGCTAGCAGTTGGAGCCTAAAACTGCTCCCATAGGCCTATGTGCAAGGGACTGGGGCTTAAGATCAGTAAAAACATCAACCTCTCAACTCTGAACCTCTGTCACTTGTTCCATCATCTTCTCTAGCACCTGAACACTCCTCCAAGCTTCTATAACAGGTCTGCAACTGATGAAATAGGCCAAGAAAAAGTCAAGAAGATGCAAGAACCATTCTTCCAATCTCAACACCAATACCAACACCTCCAACTCCTTATGCAATAACCATAACATCTCTGACACCTGTAACATCTGTATCAACATCTTTGACACTTGCAGTAGCAACATCACATCCAACTACCTCCAACACTGGTAGAAGCACCTCCAACACAAAAAACCACATCTCACGCATGTAGCAGTAAATGCAATGCCTCCAAGAGATGTAGAGACATATGTAGCACTAAGGGCAATACTCCAACCACCTACAACAAT
Organism: Pinus taeda; assembly: GCA_000404065.3. Lineage (NCBI taxonomy): Eukaryota > Viridiplantae > Streptophyta > Pinopsida > Pinales > Pinaceae > Pinus > Pinus taeda. Next base: position 13,420 of record APFE030408049.1, read on the forward strand.
AATATCTCCAACAAACTCAACATGCCACCTCAAACCAATCACACATGTGGAATCCACCTCTACTCAACAACCACAAATTCATCTCCATTAGGTCTAGTCATAGGTATGTTGACATCAATTCAAACTAACAAGATCATCACCAATCATCCATCGCCAAATCCTCATCACTCATGCATATGACAAGCAACATCTCCAACTTGTTGACATCAATGCCAACACTACAATGCCAACAAAATCCCCCTTTGGCATTCATGTCAACCTCAATACGACATGTGAGGTTGAACTCTAACCAACCCCCTTTGACATCAATGGAAAAGGGTCATACAAACACTGAAGTACAATGCCAATAATGTGTTGGATGAGAGGACTCCCCCTGTCATACTCAACACCATGTTGATATGATGTAGACCAAAAACAAGAACCTCAACTGCCAATCATGTCTCTACCAATGCCATGCCATCTTTGAACTGAACATGCTCCCCCTAAGCATGTAATGGGGCTGCAATCATACACTCTGTCTGTTGCAATAAGCCTTCTTTCCAAATGCAAGAGATTAACTCTCATGACCATCACCCTAATTGAGTTTGGACAAGACACACCATGAAGTACAATACATACAAAGATTCCTGGAGCATATTCATAGTTGTGACAAGTACATAGGACTAACATATGACTCCTCTACACCTATCACCAACCATGATTCTATGGACCCAAGTTTACAACATGAACCCAATTAAGTGGGGCTACATCAAAGGTATACATTATGAAATATGACTTGGACTCCATTGACCCATACATAGTAAATGACAAGACATGCTAGACATTGTGGTTCACTCCATAAGCAATGTGCCCAAAAGATGAAACACTGATAGTACATGGATTTTACAAATGCACACAAAGGTTATCTCATCAATACATGCCCAAAACATGAAATATCATGAGTACATGGCAACAATGAGAATCAACATATGCTCCATATGGTAGCAGTAATGAAATATAATACATGGCATCCATGAGCTATGACATAAGCTCTCCAAACGTAGTAGAAATAAAGTAATAACAACATCATATGCTAGTACATGGCCACTCAACACCTTGGTCAGCACCTTCTCATCAATGAATATATTATAGAATAATCATGATATCCACTGACAACCACCACCATACTCCATATGTGCATCGACGACAAAATCAACCGATAGCGTAAACATATGAATATGTTATATAACAGTAGTAAATATATTCACATCACCATTAAGCCCATCAATCACAATGCATCATCAACTAAAAACATGGGAAATACATCAATATGTAGTAATAAAAAAATATCATGTATAATATCTCCATCACTGTAAAAACCGAGTAACAAAATCCACATGCCAAATCATCATGAGCAACAACAAATGCATAAGCTCATCATTTGAGAGAAACATATCACCAATGAGGCATAAGAAACAAATAAGCGAGCAACAAAAACATGTATACTCCATATATGAGCATAAAATTATAACCATCATGAATACACAATAACTCATCCATCAACATGCATCAAATCTCATGAGAAACGGTAATCATCTTCCTCATGTCTCAATCCATCGACAAACACATGAGAAATAACATATACATATAGAATAGTAAACATGAGCAATAAAGTGCATTCTCTAGATGAACTATCTCCAATATATCATTTGATCTCCATAGAAGCTACACATGCATGACAACATATGACATAAAAATCAACTATATGATGCAAAACATATGATCTTGCTACTATATGGTAGCAACAACAAAAAATCCATCCCTGCAACAGACTCATGATAAATAAGCACAATTAAACTCCTCCAAAGTGAGAATGATGCCACAATTTCAAGTCCATTTGGAAGCACAAATGCCCCTTC
>APFE030408049.1:15604-30468 GCA_000404065.3 Pinus taeda
TAGACAATGCACATACATATAACTATATAGCTGCCATATCACCATTTGCATCAATAAAACCAAAACATAAATTTGCTGCAGAACTACCAACAGATACAGATGGTTGATCCAACTAAAATAAAACCAAAATACAATAGATCTTAAACGAAAATTAACTTTAAACCTCATGTACTCCCCCTGGACATATTCATCTCTAAAATAAATATTTGTATTCTCATACACTTTCCCATATGGCAGCACAAATAATAATTTACATGCAACTCATAATGCAACCATATGCTCCCCCTGAGACCATGCAATCCTCAATTTTTGGTGGGAGTACCTTGCTTCTCTTTTCTCTTCCAAACTTTTATGTGTTGATCCTTCTTCTTTCTATGTGGTTGACCTTGCATATTCTCCTCTCTTTGGTTGGATCTCATGAAACACATGGGAAACTTGCAATCCTTGGCCTTATGTCCAACATTGTCACACTCAAAACATCTAATGTGACTAAGGAATTGAGGAATAACTTGATACCTTCTGTTGAAAGTGCCCCTATTCAATATCCCTATGGGAAAATGGACTATTATACCTAAATGATGGATATTTTCTTTGCATTCATGCTTGAGATTTCATCTTCTTTGGTTGCTCCTTTTGATGAGAGATTTTGATCTCTCCATTTCTGCAACTTGCTCCTATGTGTCCGTGAATTCCACAATTACAACACTTTCTAATTCTACATTTCTTCTTGTACCTCCTCTTATTATGATTCTTCTTTAATGGCTCATAGATCTCATTATTTTTGTTGCAACTAAGTGCTCCAACAATTTCAGTTTTGCTCGTCGTCACTTGAGCACTAGTTTTGAGCCTCTCTACTTCTTCTCTTGCACAAATTAATTTAGCCTTCAATATTTGAATTTCTAATTCAAGTGCCTTCACCTTGGATTTCTCATCATTTTTGCAACTGTTTCTCGATCTCTCACTACTATCACTCATGGCATCATCTTCTTGTGAGGAGGATTGATTTGTTACTATAATAAACGTATAATCCTTTGCATTTTTCTTCATTTATGAAAAAATTATTTTTCCTAGAAGATACAACTTCTACAACTTATCCAATATATCTTTGGCAATCTCACAATTATTCACATACATGCTATTGGATTTTGAAATACTACTAATAATAATATTCTTAACCATATCATCAAATTAATCTCTAACTTTTTATTCTACTGATAAAAAAATATTTTCATCAAGAGATATAAAATATGAATCCAAATTTACTCTACAAGTTGCAAATTTACCTTTGTGAAGTACTAAAATACCTTTCTGATCCATTTCGGTAAATTCGTAAAACTTCTGCTAAAATCTCCAAGTTCCACTCTCTAGCAATCAAGTTGTTCGCTTTTGCAATTACAGTCAAATTCCACCTTGGACAACTCAAATGACCAAGATGATGATTGCATTAGATTCCTCTTTCAAGAGGATCAAAACTAACCTAAAGATCACCCAATTTGGTCAAGTGGAAGTTGGGTTTTGAGTTATTTTATTTATACATACACTATGGAATGGGTCGATGCTAACCACACGTGTAACTGCTTGGGCCAGCCTTAACCCAAAGTGGACCTTCAGGAAAGAATATAAATAGAAGATACCTCAAGCTCATTCGGACACATTCGATAAAGCTATCTTCTCCTCTCTTTTGTCTTGGTTCACACAGGTTCGCCAGAAGGAGTTCATGCAAGGGTCAAAAAAAACAGGCATGAGGTTTTCTTTGAGTTATGGTTTTCTATTTTCTGGATGTTGGCACAGAATAGGGAATTTTAGTCCCTGAACGTTGGCGCATAGTGGTCATGATAGAGTCCAGAGAGTGTTGGACACTGGTACAGAGGCTTATGGGAGTGTCCAAGTAGCTTCAAAGACAGATATGGAGGTGTCGGTCCTCGGACGCTCGCACGGAGAGGTTGTAAGAGTGTCCAAGTTGTCTTGGGCACATGGACAATAACTATAAGAGAGTTTCCAAGGGTTTTTGGGAAGATTTGATAAGTTTGTCCTCATACGCATACACAAAATGGTATGGGAGTGTCCGGGCTTCCATAGACACTAACACATAGTTCACAAAGAGTGTCGAGGACTGTTATAGATGCCCGCATAGCTCCTCCTCCATGCATCCAAGACTCAAATATGAGACTATAGTATTCTGATGATTCTACTCAGTGACAACAATGTTCAATAGTGTTCATATTAGTGACAACAATATCTAGCAGTTGACTTTAGCCTGTGACAACATGTTACATCCATCAGTATGAGGGTTTTGATTTCAAGCATGATTAGATATGTTTCATGGATATCATAGTTGTTTTATGGATCATTGTACTCTCTTTTGTTGTATCATTCGATGATGATCTAAGAAGAAGAATATTTGCAAGGGTTTTCGCCTGGTCTCGGACCAATCCTGGTGTCTCTATGTGTGTGCATTCTTTTCTTCTACGGTTCCTTTTATGTTCTACTGCATTAATGATGATGTTGTTTTTGTTTTTGCTATGTAATTTCATATATTGATGTATAATGGTGTAGATATGAATAAGGTAATGATGATATGGGGTGAACTTAATGTTTTAATGAAGAAATGAAATTATCAAAGCAAAGGACAATGCATTCCTACTGAAAATTAACATGGGATCAGAGATGGGCTGAAGAAAATCCATGGAGATCACCCCAATTATGGCACCTATGATGGAATAAAGAAGAGGATGGTGGAGACCTAAAATAATTCTACAATTTGAAGGAAACCCTAGGAAACTTTATTATTAGGGTTTAATGGATTCTATGAGGTTAGGGTTTGAGAGAAAAACCATTGATTATGAAACAATATGAGATATAAAACCTAGCTGGTCAATGTGAATATGCTCAAGCAATTGACAAAGATTCGATGAAGCTCTAGATGGGATAATCCCTAATAAACCTGGTTGGACAACTAAAGGCAACATTGGTATCTATACCATGGACATTGATGGCTCTTGAAGATTAGTTCAAGAGGGAGAGGAACACTTATCATTGAAGATAAGTATTTCTTGACTTATGATGCCTCTCAAATTTGTTTAGATTGACGGATTTGATTATTATGATTATTATTTGTACTTCCTGAACATGTATTTGAGTATATGGATGTGACTAACCTCCTTAATGAGTTGTGATGAGTGGATATTTCTTCAGGATCATTTGAAATGTAGGAAGGATGGCTAGAGCTAGAAAAGGTTAAGAAACACAATGAGAAGACAAAAGTGCTTCTAGCTACCCATGTCTAATGAAGGTGCACAAGTATTTGAATACCACAAGGTATGCACGGTATGTTGTATCTCAGCTATTGACTCGATAATCCCTAAGGTAAGATAATAATGCCTCTTTCTCTGATGGCTCATACATGCATATGAAAGTGACTTGAATCTATGTTTTCTATGAAGAAATGATGCACTTGGTGTTGAAAATTTTGATCTTCTTGAATTATATGAAGTTATCTAATGCTGATACATTGATGTAATTTATGTTTGGCTAACATCTATCTGTTGGATATCTTGATCCTATAAAATGCTAGCACTCCGACTGTAGTAAATGATACTCTTGATATTTTTCATGATGGAGTTCATATATAAGGATAACTCATTGACTCTTATACATGATACTACTAGTAATGCTTGTGATAATCATGAAGAAAGCATATGGAAAGAGATATTGACACTCCTACTTCTCTGGTAAATTTTTATTGAAAGAACTAATTGATCATGAAGAGCATGGTAACCTTGATGTTAGAAGTATAAGTGTAATATTGATATCTCAATCTCTTACTAACTATGGACATGTCTTGATTAGATGAGTAACTATGGTTTCCCTAACTTGATGGAGTGACTTGATAAAAAAGTGTTATTATGTTCATAATATCTGAGATATGATGTTGCATTGATATACTGCTTGGAGTCTAACCTTTGATGAAATATTGATGTCATAATGTTGATAGCCATGACAGATATATGTTTATGATCTAAGAGATATGTTGTTGCTTGACTCTAGTAGAGACATGTTGATTACATGGATGAAGATGAATGATGTAGACTCCCAATCAGAGGGACAATATCTTCTCAAGGATCCTTCTCATATTCGCATTATGTGTTGTTGAAGTATGATTTATGTGCATATAACATTATTGATTTGCAACAAAGTCTCAGATCTGAAGCCTGTGCAAAAATTAGGGTTTTTTCTCTAGACACAAGCATACAAATGGGAAATTTCATCCCTGGATGCATGCATGCTAAGGCCCAAATAATGTCTAGGATAATAAAGATGCTCCCATTCTAACCTGAAGGGAGCGTCCAGAGGTTTGACTATTTTTGACCATCATATGAAGCTTTTTGAAGTTGTATGAACTCTGAATCAAGGTGTCTCTAACATATTCTTCCTCTGAAGTTGTTGGGTTGAATTGTTGATCACAAAAAAATGTAGTATTGTGCATGATATTAGATGTTCACCTAGGAGATGGAAGACTTTGATAATAGTTTGATTGTGTTGTTGTGATGGTACCAAATTGATTTATGTAAGGTTGATTATTTTGTCTTAGTAAGGAATTATTCATATAGCATTGCATGAAGCAAGCTCCCTGACCTTGATATGTCTATATTTGACAGTTATCTGATGAAGTGAGGATGATGGGTTCCAAGGTAGGCTTTGATTTTGATTATGGTTTTGGTTTTATAACCTGATGGTATACTATTGATAGAAGAAGAGCCTCTGATGATCTAAATCAGAGGGAGATAGCTTTTGAATCTTGAAATGATGTATCATGGCCTGATGAATCGATTTCTGGAATTTGGAAAAGAAATTATATATTGCATAACTATCAATTTTTTTTTTGAATAATGAAACTTCAAATCCTTGGATACTCCTATTTGAAGTTCTAAATGTTGTTGAACTTTTCATGGCATCTGACTGTTGATTGAAGCATTGATGTTTTGTTTTGAACATTCATTTGTAAATATATGATGTGCATAGAACCTTAATGAATGAGTTGCCACCAAGCATCCTTTGAAGTATCTACATGAGGTGTTCTATTTTTGAGATTTAGATAGTTCTCCTATGATATGTGAATGCATAGATGTACTATTTTCAATAGATATTATTGTTAAGCACATTTGGATGTTTCTTTAGTATGAGATATTCCATGATATCTTGGACGAGAGGTCCATAGTACGATGTTGCTGGCCCGGCTAGCTGTGAGGAAGGATGAAGAAGCTCCCTAGAGAATTTTCTGAGCATGATATGGACATGACATGGATACATTGTGATGACAGAGAATCCCATGTATATATGTATATATATGGAACCGAGATACTATCATATATTGAGTTACTGTAGTTGTTCGAAACAAGATCAGGCTTGTGGTTGGCACCTCCTTGAGAGGGAGGATGATTATGGTACCCTTTTTTTATTTATATGTTTATTTATGATCTGACATGATTTTTTATTTGATTTTCTATATGAATAAGAAACAATCGCTATTGATACAAGCAGGTACCAGATTTGAGTATGATGAGAGCAACACTAATTAAGGACACTGAGCCAATGTTTCCCTCCTCTTTGAGATCCCAGGGTAAGGAATTGAGGGAGAAGGGCTACTAAGGTTGAGGTAACTCTAGACAATAGGGTATGACCCCTATCTGTTACCTATAGGGTTGAGGGTGCTACTCCCTTATCTTTTCTTTGCAGAGTATACCCCAGTTGGCATCATACCCACAAGTAGGGCTTATTGGGAATACCACTACTCATCTGGCCAATGAGTTGACAATGTACTTGGGGTTTACAACCCAAGGCGATTATGATGCAAGTGTTATACCACATGACTATTCAAGGTCATCGAAGGGAAGATCAGTAAGAAATAGAATGGGTTGAGATAACCTGATGTGTTTCCAAGTTGAGCGTGGGCTCCCCGATGAGATTCTAAGGTCGTAATGTTCACCCCTATGTGATTGTATATCCTATTTCTAGATATGGGGTCGTAGTAGTAGCTCCCCCATGAGATTATGGGTTAAGATGTGCTCCCTTATGATATTCTCTCCGATGATGACTAATGATGAGACGAGTAGTAGCTCACCGAAAGAGATTCCAAATAGAATCCTGATGGATAGAGTGTGGTAGCTTGAGCTCCCCTCCAATAACAGAATATTATTCTTCTATATTCGAGGATGTTCAACATATGAACAGGAACAATCAAGAGATAAGAAGGAATAAGAAAGAGATAGATCAAGAGGACATTGGTGATTTGAGATGATGATATAATTGAGATGGACATAGCATGATTACTACATGAAAGAGATTATACAAGATGACACTTGAAGATACTATAATGGAATATTGATTGATAGACATATATTGGTAGGTGGAATTCTCCCTAGTAGAGAGGGTGTGTTAATTTTTGAGACTATAGTCAATTCCACCTTTTACAACTCAAATGACCAAGATTATGATTGTATTAGATTCCTCTTTTAGATAGGACCAAAATCAACCTAAAGATCACCCAATTTGGTCAAGTGGAAGTTGAATTTTTAGTTATTTTATTCATACATACACTCTAGAATGGGTAGGCCCTAACCACATGTGTAACTGCTTGGGTCAGCCTTAACCTCAAGTGGACCCTCGTGAAAGCCTACAAATAGAAGATACATCAAGCTCACTTGGAAACATTTGATCAAGCTATCTTCTCCTCTCTTTTGTCTTGGTTTGCATAGGTTCAACGAAAGGAGTTCACGCAAGGTTCTGAAATCACAGGTGTGAGCTTCACTCTGAGTTAGGGTTTTCTAGTTTCTGGATGCTAGCACAGAACAAGGCATTTTAGTCCCTAGACATTGGCACACAGTGGTCATGAAAACGTCTAGAGAGCCTTGGAAACTGGAACAGAGTCTTATGGGAGTGTCTCAGGCTTCAGAGGCAGATCTAGAGGTTTCGGTCCCTGAACACTTGTATAGATAGGTTATGAGAGTGTCCAGGTTGTCCCAGGTGCATGCACAGTAACTACAAGAGAGAGTCAAAGGGATTTTGGGAAGATAAGATGAGTTTTTCCCTGGACACATAAAAAGAATGATAGGGAGAATCTGGGCTACCATAGACGCTGGCACACAGTTCACAGAGAGCATCCAGGACTATTATAGACACTTGCACAACTCCTCCTCCCCGCATCTAGGACTCAAAGATGATACTTCAGTATTTTGATGATTCCGATTAGTGACAAAAATGTTCAACAATGTTCATCTCAGTGACAATAGTATCCAGCAGTTGACTTCAGTTTGTGACATCACATTACACCCATCAATATGAGGGTTTTGATTTCGAGCATGATTAGATTTGTTTCAGGGATATCATAGTTATTTTATGGATCATTGTACTCTCTCTTTCTGTATCATTTGATGAGGATCTAAGAAGAAGAATATTTTCAAGGGTTTACCCATAGTGGATTTTTTCCTGGTCTCAAACCAATCCTAGTGTCTCTATGTGTGTGGATTATTTTCTTCTACTACTCCTTTTATGTTAAACTGCATTGATGATGATGATGATTATAATGATGATGTTCTTTCTATGTAATTGTATATGCTGATGTATAATGATGTAGATCTGAATAATGTAGTGATGATATGGGGTGAACTTAATGTTTTAATGAAGTAATGCAATTATCAAAGCAAAGAACAATACAACCCTATGGAAAATTAACACAAGTTGCAATCAAGATCCCCGCTCTGATGCTAATTATTGGAAACTAGATCACTATTGAGGGGGGAGGTGAATTAGTAGTGTGGAACTTTTAAACAAATTCACCAATTAATTAAACTTTAAGCATGCATTAACTAAAACACATAATTAGAGATTAGCGCATCAAACATAAATCAAAAACCATGAAAGTAATCACACAATGGACACAAGTGTTTATGGTGGAAAACCCATCCCGAGAAAAAATCGCCCTACTGTTCTTGTGCTACCTAATTATTTTATTAATTTTTCAAACAAATTATACATGGATCAACTCACTCCCATGAGCTGGAAGACTTGACTTCTTTCATAGTATGTTGACCCTTTCAGACATGAAATTTTTTTTCTCTCGGATCTATGAAATACCATCCACATAAGTATCCCATGATCAATTGATCCTCACCCAACCACCATTGGATTTAGAAATATATTCCTTCTACTGAATCTTCCAATCACTAAATTCTCAAAGCCTCAATGCCTTCACTTCCTCCACGCGAGCCTCATTTCATATATTTTCAAACTGGACTCCTAAAACTTGCTCAACATGAGCACTACAACAACATAGCATCAAAGAACATAATGGAAGAGAAAATATCCAACCTCCAATCACAATATAATATAAAAACAAACCCTCTCAAATCACTACTCCAAAGCACATCTCAACATCTCACACACTCCATAATCATAAGGTTGAAACAAGCTTCATCTCACTACTGCTACCATTGAAAAATGATATAGAAAATATGCATATTAAGGCTCACATAGTTTGCAAGCTCTTCACCAAGCTCACTCTCACTCAACACACACTCAACAACTAACCATACTAACAATGTGATTTCTCCAATATATGCATGAACTCAAGTGCTCAACTCAATAATTACAAAGAACTATTGGGCATCACAAGTATGTTCATATGCTAGATTTGATTTGGATTTAGCTCATTGACTTAATCAACCACTAACTCCATTAGCCTTTTTGATATTTTCAACTTCAATCAGCTTCTGTAGGTCCCATGAACTTTTCCAATCATAAACTAAAAAATTCATGATCAAGGAGGTCACAACAAGCCAAAAATTAGGTCAACAAAGCGAGGAATGCGGAGAAACTCTTGAAAAAACCCTGAGTTGCACCCTTAATAATATCTAAACTCAATTGGGGCTATAACCTCTCCCTTGAGCCTTTGCTGCAAGCAACTAGAGCATAAAACCACTCCCATAGGCCTCTATGCATGTGATCGGGGCTTAAGCTCAATAAAACCATCAACCTGTCAGCTTTGAACCTCATCCACCTGTTCCATCATCTTCTCCAGCACCTAAACACTCCTCCAAGCCTCTACAATAGGTCTGCAACTCTTGAAATAGGCCAAGAACAAGTCAGGAACATGAAACACCTATTCTTCCAATCTCAACACCAAGACCAACTGCTTCATCTCCTCAAGTAGCAACCATAACATCTCTGACACCTAAAACATCAGTAGAAACATCTCTAATACCTACAATCAAAATATCACATCCAAGTGCCTTCAACACTGGTAAAAACACCTCTAACACAAGAAACCACATCTCACACATGTAGAAAAAAATTCAATGTCTCCAATACATGTAGAGATATATGCAACACCAAGAGTAGCACTCCAACCACCTACAGTAGCAACATCTCCAACAAATTCAACATGCTACCTCAAACCAATCACACATGTGTAATACATATATACTCAACAACCACAACTTCATCTCCACTAGGTCAAGTCATAGTTATGTTGAGATCAATGCCAATAAAAATACCATCACCAGTTCCTCATCCCTCATGCATATGACCAACAATATTTCCTAACCCATTGGAACATTGAGCAACATCAAAAACCTAACACTAGGAGATGAAGTGCCAAAAGTTTATGGTCCCCGTTAGAGTAAATTAGTACATCAACTTCCTGGGGTTGTAACTTTGGCATACAATCTCCATTTGATGTGTACGAGATCTCATTAGAAATATATATCTAGGGAATTCAAATTTCAGCTAATATCCCCTACCACAAGTTATGGGTTTATCCATTTTCCAAAAAACATGATTTAGTGCCTCAAAACAACTCTGAAAGTTCATGACCCGAAAAAAGCCAAAAATAGTAAATTGTGCTATAATTAAGGAAATTTAAAGAAACAATGGTGGGGGTCCAAGTGGAATAGGTGGGTGGCCACCAATATCCACCTAGATCAAAAACAGTTAGGAAACTTGGCTTAAGTTTGACTTCAATGAAATGATCCAATAATTGGTTTGATTCTTGATTTTGGAAATTGACACCTATGTAGCCACATGTAATCACCATCTACATGTTCTCGTGGTCAATGATCAATCTCGTGGCTTCTGGTGACCAATTTGGGCCTCCACCTACTTCCTGGTTCGATTTCCACTGATGCAATAGATTCGACCCAACATTTACGATAATCAGTGGCTTGGCCCTCCCTCTAGTATTTGGCTAGTGTGGTCCCCACTCATGGATATGCACAACAAATTGGAATCAGCCTTAATGGATATGCCATTCTTACCTCTTGTACCCTTTGAAAAATCACAATAGCTGAGTCTTCAATTATTTAACTTTTGTTCGCACAACAACCAATCTTACATTAAAAATGATCTTAGCTTTTATAATTATACCCAAAGAATACAAAGGATTTTGGGCGTGTTAATCAATTAGACAGATCAACAGATCCCCCTTCAGAGATTGTGATTTCGACCTTGAGAAATTTATAAATATAAATTCCTCCCCAAATTATGAACTCATCCTCCTGTAACAATTCAATCTATGGTCATGATGTAATGAATCAAGCATCAATAAGTGATGATCTCAGAATTTTGAATTAGTTAGCATACAATAATTAAAATCAAGCTTGTTAGAAAAGAAAGGAACTTAGCTTGCTAGGGAGATAAAGAACTTGGCTTGACAATAATAACACGAACCTCTACAAATAAAATCACCTACAACAAATATCACTTTGGAAGATATGCTTCTCTTCAGCACCTTTGAAAACAACCCACAATCTTCATTCAGAAACTAACCCTCAAGTTGGCAGGAAAAACTAGCTTTGATACCACTGTAATGTTCCAAATGTAAATTTTGAAGAAAATTGCTTTATAAATTTAATTTGTTAATTCCTTAAACCATTTGCACAAATCGAGCCACATATTTAACGACAAAAAATGAAAATATAAATTGCAACTAAAGAATAAACAAGATAAACATGCATAGAATCTCAAGCTTATTTTATTAATATATAAATAATCCATTACAAAGAGTAGGAATATGGCTGAGGTGATGCCCTTAAAAGATCAAAAATACTGCTACAACAAACCTCCAAAATAACTTATCTAATCACTACACCTATGAATTTTGATTGAATTCACTAAGGGAGAGAGATGGGTTCTTGCCCACTGCCACTGAATCACTCGACGGTTTTCGTCCTGGGGCTACAACTCAAGTTGGGAACTCTCAATTCTCCAAACCTCTCCACAAGAAAAATACTCAACTCCAAGATATCTTCAAGTGGTCTCCTCATCCTCTTTTATAGATCTGATGGACCCCTCTATAATAATTTATTATATTATTATTTTAATCACTTAGTACTTTTTCCCTCCTTTAGTTCAATAAAAATACCCTTTTAATTCAAAAAAATGGTAAAGTGGCCACCATGCCTCCTCAGGCCACTGAAATTCACTTTCCACCATCTCATCTTGTATATATTTTCATTCCAATTCCAATGAGCTATTACACTAAGGTGTTTCAACAAGTATTCCTCCCCAAATGCCACCTTAAGCGTAATTACTTGAGTTAGGCTCAATAATAACTCTATTTTTTGAAAGTTTTCAGAATGCAACAGAACAAAAGGAAAGTTGTGCAGATGATGGAATATGCCAAGAGAATGCCAACGGTTCCCACAAAAACTCCTCAAAACCCCATAAATCCCCTCCAGAAGCCCTTAGGCCTACTGATGGAGTAAACTTGCTCTGTGACCTAGCTGTCTCCAACCCCGAATGTCCATATTGACCATGCCATAAGGGAAACTAGAAAAAGGAACACGAAAATTATATTATGTTCCATATTTTGTTGAGGATGAGATATGGCTTGATGGTTTCTTTTAGAGATTGTATTTGATTCAAAGAGGCTTTTGGCATTGTTAATAATTTGTTTGGCTTGATTTTGATGAGAAAAGAGTTTTGTCTTGATTAGTATTGTTGAGAACTAACTCGGTATTGAAAATGTTAATGAGCTAAGGGTTTGAAAGTGTTGATTTGGCTTAGTATATTTGTTTTATCAGTGTTTTGTTTCGTATAGGTATTCAATTATTCAGATTGAGCATAATGATTGGTGTGGGTCTAGTTTGAACATTTAATGAAACATGGCCTAGAGGTTTTGGTTTGTGATTGAATCAGGTGGATGCAATGTGAAATATTTTGAAACATGGTCCACATTGAACTGAGGCTTGGAGCCTTTAGCGATGGAATGGTAACTTCCTTTTGGTAGGATCCAGTAAAATTAATCAGGAAGTAGCAGCTTTCCTTCCAGGTGGAGCTAGAGAAAAGAGGAGGTGGTAGCCTCTAGTAGGTAGGATCCTATGTACCAGTAAGATTCTGTGCCAGTTAAAGATGTAAAAAAATTTCTTCATAATAAGAAAGAAGACATAGATAACAACCACAGTGGTTTTCTCCCAAATTGGGTTTCCACCTAAAAATTTGGTGTCCCTATGTTGATGATGTTTTGCATTATATGGTTTACATGTTCTTATGTTTAATGTTGCTCATGATTTACTAAATATTATCATATCTATAAAACATTGTGCTGGTAATGAAATAATGGATGAGATGAATTTGAAAATGAAAAGCATAAAATCAGTAAAATTTAATTGGGCATGAAATATTATTTCACCCCCCTCTTAATGTTTCTAACATTTTAAACGTGGTATTTTAAGTGTGTGTCTCCTCAAAACCTTTATAAGTTTAATTGAATGATAATATTGAGTTCTCTGCATATGTGTTCCTTTTATCTTCATCTTGCAAATAATATGTTATGTTTTACTTTATGTTATGCTAGAAGCAACGTGTTATGAAATTGTTCTTTTAATTTTTTAAGTTCTTCTATTATAGTCATGTTTGTAAATGTTAATTTCCTCTAAACGGTTTAGTCCTATCTCAGGATTTTTTTTATTTATTATTTTTTAAAAGAGGAGTACCATCTCTCTAAAAATGAAGAAGGAATTTTCCTTATAATGTTATTTTCAAACGGTCTTAGAGATCCAGATTTTGTGACTATACCAAGGAATTACAATAAAATGGTGGTTTCAAATGCCAAGGATTTAAATGACTTGTTAAAATCTAGTACAACCCCAACTACCAGTTGGTCTTGAAGATCAAAGAAGTATCTCTATCCAGTTATATAAATTGGCATTGTGTACAACAAAAAATTGAGAAGAGCTTGAATGTACTTGGAAAATCATAGCTCAAAAAGAATAATTCCTCAAAGTAGTGACAAAGAAGACTACAATATGAAGTTGGATTATTTTGGAACCTACCAAGGACCTTTAACATGAAGTAGAAATAGGATTCTTGAAACTATTCAAGAAACCCAACCACGAAGTTCTACATTAAAAACTTTGGTTGGAGCATCTATGGTATATTAAGAGGAGAAATAATTAAAATCCCAATAATAAGAAAAAAAATATTATGGTAAACAATGAAATCAAAGAACAAGACCAACAACCATTCCATTATATTTGTAAGGGAGTAACATTAGTTGCCTAATATTCCCTTCATATTTTTAATGATCATGGTGCTATGAAAAGAACACCTAGATCAATTTTTTTACTATTCGTAACATCCATTCAATTAAGCATGATGCCATTATGGTTAAAGTCTTTCTCCAAACTCTAATAGTTCTAGCATTTGACTACTACCATTTCCCCCCAATAGGAGCTATTAGTTCCTATAATGATATGGAAGATGTATTTATGGAAAGATATACTTATCTTGTTGGATACCATACTCTTCTCACATAGTTCATGCAAACACATCTAAAGAGGAAGAGTGATTAGAGATTTCAATATTCATTTCTTTAGTGATTTGCAACAAATTCCTTAGGAAGGATGTCCAAATGACAAAGTTATCTTTGGATGCTATGAAAATGCAATGCCATCAAATGTAAATATGCAATAAACTAGCCCAATTCATGAATTTGGATGAAACTATGAGAAAAACAACTGAAATGGAAGAGCATTTGTTGGAAGGTAACATTGATCCACAAATTATCCATAGAGAAGCGTCAAATTTATTAATGTCATGTTGTGCTCCTTTCAACTTTACAACCAATATCATTAAATATCCTATGTAGTTATGAATATGCATCACGTATCAAATGTGGAGAATCTCATCAAATTGGAACTCAGAAGCCAAGTCGTGAATATATTCTGAATAATTATGTTAGTTTTTAATCACTTTTCACAATATATGATCAAAGGTATAAAAATAACACAATTGTATGAGCCCTCCCTTAGGAAAGTTCAAGATACATAGAAAAATAACATTGCTTATTCACAAGTGTTACACTGAATTTTGTCACCTTGACTATCTGCAGTTTATGTGGCCTCATCAATAGCCACATTGTCTTCTTTGTCAAGCCCCATACCTCTGCTCTTCATGTCAAAACTTCAAAGAGAGAGAAAGTCACTTGAAAACATGTTTATCTCTGGGTACGCAGGTTCTCTCTACCTTGCCTGCGTGTACGCACTCCAAATACATTAGACTTGCGTAGTAATATGCTCTGTAAGCTAAAGCTAGGGTGCGTACCCCTGTAAAGGTCAAAAGGCGCAAGTTTCATCTTTAAAAAAGTTACTTGTGGTCACTTCTAGAGCCTTCTAGAAGAGTGTTCGACGTGTATTGAGCGCCTCCAGATGGTTCATGCACCCCTATGATAGAGGAGCTTATCCATCAAGAGAGGAGCTACCCCATCCAAAAGAGGGAGTATCCCATTGATGTTGGAACTGAATAACCTCCTCTAGAATACTATAAATACAGGCATTGGGCCATGGGAGGGAAGGTTGAAAGCTGAACAT
>APFE030408049.1:52433-106791 GCA_000404065.3 Pinus taeda
AAAAAAAATAATAGCAATAAACATATTAATGTAAACTTATGTCAACCCTTTTCTAAATGTAAAAAAAAAATAGAATTTTTGGAAGTAAAAAATATTAAGAAAGATTAAAAAAATTAAAAAAATTAAAAATAACTTTTAATTTGTTTTTTTGTAAATCAAGGTTTTATTTATTCATCAAAAGTATCTAGATAGCAAAATGCAAGTAGTCTCACTTCGACCAAGTTTGTTGTCTAATGCGAGCACCATATGACAAAGAAACATAAACAAAACTAAAGGAGCAATCCAAAGTTTAACATGCCAAAAGCACCAAAACATCAACAGAACTAGAAGAACACCTATAACCAAGGTCAACCATCCGAAGTGATGGAAGTAAGATTGTCTAGCCCATTCCCTAGAAGGGGAGGGGGATGATATGTACACTATACATGTTGCTTGGAATGGGCCAACCACGTTTCCACCTTTTCAAATAGCAGATTTGACCTCGCCACACCACCACAATCCTTTCTCGGACATGGCATTGAAAGTAATGCAATTGATTGAGTGTAGTAATGACAACCTCGTGCTCTTCCTTTCTAGCTTGATCATAAACTTCCAAGTGATTCAAAATAGACTGAAGCAAATCGTGACAGATGTTGGAGCGATTTTGCCTGCCAATAGCTCCTCCACACCCTGACCAGCAGTTCTGACCCCACACACTTACTCCAGCTTCACGTACCACTCTGCCTTTCTTGCCACCACCAATGACACGATCACCCTGCCCTGTTCTCGCATCACCTCTGCCACCACGGGCTCGCGACGTTGCATGGACCACACCCCAGCAACTCGGCCACCTCATTTGGAATGCTCAGGAATACGACCTTCCATCACCACCTTTGCCACTGCACTACATCCTTCCTAGATGGATGAACCTCCCCTCCACTTAGGCTAGGAGTGGGAGTCACGCGACACGAGTCTCATGACGTAGGCCCAGAGAAGCATCTCAACAACAAACAATGAAACCACCTCACCAACCAAGAGTTGTAGCAGGGCCAAAGACAACCCTGACTTATCTACTCGACATCTACCCCATAGGGTTGACAACCACATATCACCAAACTAGAGAGTTACATGCCAACCCACATATAACCAAAATGAGGCCTTTGCTTCTTCTATACCAGGGGTAGCACCAGGGAATAGAGTCGTAAACAAAAGAACATGACACTAGAGTGTGGGCCCATAAGAAACATACCCAAGCCAATTACCAGCCACAACAATTTTCCCTAGATCGCCCTTCCACAATCGAACCCAATTGTTAATCACCCAACGGTGAGGCTCAGGAATCCATGGAGAGACAACAGAAAGAGTAAGACCCAAAGGAAATGCAACGGACAAGAAACTCAAACACCTTCCCAAATGCAAGGGACACTCAAGAAGAAATTTAGCAAGCTGCGAAGGAGTAGGCACAAGAATCAACCCAATTACAATGCAAAATTCACTTAAGTAACTGAAGGAGGAGGGGCACCAGACTATGAGAGATGAACTTAACACTTTTGTGATTCATTTACGATGGAGGAGGTGACAATAGCAAGACCTCCACCCCTCCCAGAATAATCTAGGGCCTAAGAAGCCAAACTGATAAACACGACTTAGACCATAAGCAACCAGCCACCATACTACCACAATAATAAAACATGCATGAACTCCGATGAGCGCCATAAACCAACTTACCTCTCCAGCACTCAAACCCGAGGAGAATGAATGAGACTGAGACTTCGCATGCAACACCATTAAACCAACTATACTCTATACGTAATGGTAGGACAATGGACCTGTCGTCCTTCCCATCTGCCAAATGTACCCTCTCATCGCACACATGTCTCACAAACCTCGTTCGTCACCCCATCAGGGATTTTTAAATTCAAATTTAAATAAAAAGATTTATATTATTATTTATAATAAAAATGAAAATTGTCTTAACAAAATGGAGAAGTTATTACATATAAATTATTATCTACTCTTTAGTATTTAATCTTCCTCATTTCCTTTTTTGTTGTTTGAATTGATTATATTCTAGTTGTTTGAATGGATTATATTCATTATATTGAAGATAATTTTGTTTTGAATTCAAAATAATAATTTACCATAATAACTATTATAAATTATTTTTTGAAGATTTATTCTATAAAACTATTCGAACAAAAAAATTTAAACCGATAAAGTTGCTATCAAGAAAAAGTTAGACATTTATTCATAATCCTTTAAAAATTCACATCAATGTTATGGAGAAAAAAATAGACATCTACTTAAAGGGTGTATAATCGATTCAAAACTTCATATCAAAGTACCTTTATATTATTAATTAATTTTGAATCTCTCATGCATTTGTTTTAATTTGATTAATTGGAAGTACAAATTTCTTCATTCAAATAATAACAATTGGTTTATTTTTAAATTTTTTGTAGTATGGTTTTTAGTAATTGTTAAAATTAATTTTTATTGATTAATAATTAATTTTTGTAAAGATACATGTTAATCATTTAGAATTTAAAAGTATTTAGTAAAAGTGGAAGTCTATTTTTTATAAACCATCAAAGAGTTGTTTTAAATGAATTAGTTCTCATTTTAAATGAATTAGTTCTTTTTAATAATGAGGATGAATCAATTTGCAATTATAAATAGTAATAAACAATAACTAAACGAGAGATTTTGTCACATATATAGAAATTCTTCACAAATTTTTGAATTTTCGCTTTTTTTTGCTGAACTGTAACTATTTATATGAATAATGAAAATGAAGGATTACATACAAATGATCATTGTTTGCCACCAAATGTAGATGATCTAAGGATCCTAAGATCTCCGCAACACCCCCCACCAAATCCAAAGCAAAAGTGGCTTTTCTATACATGAATTATCAGAATTACATCTTATGCATAATAAGTACATCATAATTGACTCAAAAAAATTAGCCCCCATTTCAGCCTAATGAAATTAAGATGTAAATAGAGGCTTCATAAAGCCAACAAGAACCAGGACCAGGAGGAGACCAGAGAAATTCCAAAGACAACACATTTCCATAAGGTGCACTCACACATATCGTATTGGAGTAAAAGTTTTATAATGCAAACAATACTCATGTGCATCAACATAAGGTGACCATGGACCAAAAATCATGTTGCAAGAGAGCTTCGACAACATACCGCCATACCAAAGAGTATACCGGAGAGAAAAGTGTATAAACTAAGAACACGATACATACCAAAGAGTATACCTGACATCAAGGTGTATAAACTGAGAACAAGAGACATACCAAAGCACTGCTCCAACCACAACATATAGTAACTGATACACCACGCTATTAAGAAGCGAAAAAAATTAAGCCAACATCCCATCATAGAAAACCAACCACGATTAAATCCATAACTTAGTGCCAAAATTAGTCTTCCTCAGATGAGCCCAACAAGCATGAGAAACCATCCTCAGTGTCAAGAACTCCAAAACAAAGCATGGAATCGTCCAAAATTCAATAAACACAATAAAACCACCATTCATTACAAGGCCGAGACAGTGAATAAACCATCATAGAAGCACCATAGTTGTAGGTTGCATATACCCAAAGTTATATAGTCAACAAAAACCATGCGACCCTCAACCATCATTCCTGATCAGATGAAATGATTATAAGGGGTGGAGCATGATTAGAAGGGGTTTCACCATGATCAATTGGAGGGTCAGTGAGGTCACCTGAACCAAAATCACTCACCAAGAAACCTTCAACATGAGCCAAGTGGGAATCAAAATCATCCAAATAAAACATGAGATTGTGAATCATCCATTTTATATCTTCTAGAGAGGAGAAAGTATTATAAGCTTCAACTTGTTTATCTTTAAATATCAAGCACAACAGAGTGGACATTTGCTGGTGTAAGGCCAACGAATTCAAGAAATTAAGACTTCTATTCCTAATTCTGTGAGATTTTGGAACCCAATTCATCACATCATCAGCCAATTCAAAGTCTAAATGATAAGGCCTCTCTCCAACCTCTTTTCTCTCCAATAATAATATCTCTCCCCTAAACTCCAAGGGAACATAATAAACAAATGTAACTATAGAGTTGAAGTCAAAAGGTTGGCCTTTTTTCATGCCAACATTTCCTCCTCCTCCTCTTTTTCTTGCCATCCTCTATCTAAGATCCATGGAAATAGTTACCATGGAACACTAGACACAATATCTAAAGGAATCTATACCTTCAAAGTAGTGAAAATGACGATTTATAACACCTTGACTACCAGATCTGAAAACCACCCAATCATCAGCGAAGCACCATACAACATGGCCAAATTCTAACACATTTTCCAATTACCTACATCTTAGAGACATGACATGAATCCCCCACCAAACAAGGAATACAAAAAGACAAGAGACTAGGTTAAAGGATCTAGGACCATATGAAAGGACCTCGACATCGTCAAGAGACTCTAGATCCATAAGACAATTCACTAAGCAAGACAAGAAAAATAGTCGAAAATGAAGGACACCAACCACAAACCTCGCAACTTCTTAAACACAATACCATAGGAGAAACGACAGGTAACCCAAGTGGATAAAACTTATGAAGATTGAAATATACAAGTCAGCACAAGTAATTGGGCTAAAACATCAAATTTTCCAAGAGAAAAACATCTTTCCTGAAAAGGTGACACTACAATTTTGAAAAAAATGCATAGACAAAGCAAAGTAGAGAAACATAACATGAAATCACCTAGCTGACGACATAAGCTTCCATGCCCCTCCTTAAGGAAACAACACAAATAAAAGAGAACCAACACCAGCCAAATAATGGAGGACGAGGAATAAACCTCGCCTCCACATACACATACCTCGTAAAACTACGACATCACTAGCATCACTGAGGATTTAAAGAAATAAAACCGCTCATAAAATTTCCCATGAACCTCAACATCTACCTGCCACTTCATGATGTAGAAGAGACACTTGGTTGGATGACACACCATCCAAAGCTTATAATTCATATCCATCGAGGTTTATTTTTATCTTCTTCCTATAAATCTCGAAGAGTTTCAAAACTTTCCTCCAAACTAGAAATAGGCCAACTCTCATCCAGATCAAGAACACAAGATTTACAGCCCATATTCACCAAAGAGTTTGCAACCTTATTTCCCTCCCTTTTGGAGTGCTAGACTATGAAATATTCAAGCTGAGAAAGTAACTTGTTTATGCTTTCCACTACACCTTCCAATCTCCAACCTTTTCACAAGTTTCCTAGGGGATTTTCAAGTTAAAAGTCTTTGAACACATTGAATTGCAACCTACGAATCTTCATCTATCTACAATAAATGAAATCTCTCTTGTATGGCAATTTGGATGCCCTTCTCTAAAGCCAAAAACTCTACCAAATTATTACTAATCAAACCACCATTTTGAGAAAAGACACATAGTGCTGATGAAGTACAATCTCTAAAAACACCTCCAAATCCACCCATACCAAGTTTACCCTTTGATGCTCCATCAAAATTCAACTTTATGAATCCATTAGGAGTATTTAAACTTGGAGTTGTCTATAATGCGACTTTTTGGAGATTCCGGTGACGGAATCCGGCAGAAGAAATGAGGTTAAATCTTGATTTTTAGCAATTAAAATGGTTTTTTAACTGCATATTTGGATTCAGCCCCCTGAAAAACCCCTGGGAGCCCTTGATTGTGCAGAAATTAGCTATCAAACTTGGGATTCCAATGAATTGCTGCCGGATTTTGACCGGAAAAATCTGCCAGAAAGGCTTTCAAAAAGTCGTGTTATAGACTACTGCTTTAAACTTTTATAATGTCATGGTTAATAAACTTTGTAATTGTTTATTTTAAAATAAATCTCTCCTCTACAACATTATTTACTTATTCATTAGGTTTATTTTAGGTCTTTGGAAGGAATGATTATTATTCTACAAATAAATATTTTTTTAAATTAAAATAAATAATGCATTGTAATTAGTATTATTTAAAGTCTCTTACCATTTCTAATTATTATATTTATCAAACTGAAAGTTACAAAAAAGGTAAGAAAAAGAAAAAAAATTAGTATGCACAATCTTAAACAAAACTAAATTATGACGAATTATTATATTTATCAAACTGAAAGTTACAAAAAGGTAAGAAAAAGAAAAAAAATTAGTATGCACAATCTTAAACAAAACTAAATTAACGTCATAGCTACTTATACTTGTCTCTTAAAATTATTTTAATATAATAATTATATGTATTATAAAGTAAAATTTAAAGTGTAATTATAAAACACTATTTTTTTTTAAATTATTGAATTAAAATTTTGGTATATTAATATCATATACCATATTTCCAAATATGATTAAATAAAAAGACTTATATTTTAAATTTATGTTATCGCTATGACAAACACCATCCAAAATTTGCCTACACTCGAATTTTGGAGCCGATTGTGGATCTTGTGATCGGTCGTTTTATGGTCACTTCTTAATTGATCGAAGTCACTTGCTCACACAGGCTAAGTTACAATGAGTTCACGAACACATTCTTCCACACAAGCTTGAACAAGCATAAGCATAGTCCGCCAGGAGAGTGTTTGTTCAATGTTCAACCCATGTCAACAGTCAGTGTGCATTGTCATTGATAGTCCCTCACTTTTGGTTGCATTTGTAATTATATTTTGGTGAGTTTTTCAAACAGTCGCTTTTGTGCACCTTCGTTTTCGCGAGTGTCGTTTTCATGCTTTCATCTATCACCCTTGATTTCTTTCACTTTAATTAGTTTTGTTTTCATGTTATCTTCACTATGGCATGTGTCTCTTTCAATATCGTTAGCATATCGCAAGTGTTACCTTCCCTTTTCTCTTCATACAGTAAATTTCATTTTTACGCATGTTAGTCGTCACACAATCTGTGTAAGCTCATTTTGGTGGTTTCGAGGGTTTATCTTAATGAAAATGAGTTGATATCGCCATGTAAACACTCGTCGAAGTCATTCCAAAAAATTTAAGCATTGTTGCACAAGTGTCATCACGGTTGTCGCAAACTGTATCTTTAGTGTCGCACTTGTCGTAAAGTCATCACAAAATCGTCACATTGAGGGAAACATGTTGTTAACATGTTCTAGATTATATATGTTGTTATTTCGTCAAGTGTTCTAATTATGTGATCATAGTTAATCCATATCATTGTTCACGTTAGTCTCATTGATCCCACACTAAGCCAAATTTTTGCAAATTCTCGACAACTTAGCCTCATTTAACCTTCCTGAACTACAAATTGTACAGTCCTAGCCCTCAAGCTACAACCTTGCCTCTTAACACTATGAAATCCATAGTTCTTGCCTCCCAGGACTGTGCATTGCACATTTTCAGTGCTCAAGCCCGAGCCTTGGCCTCCAAAATTGTGCAATTCATCCCTTCATCCTGGCCCGAACTACACACTACGAAATCTTTGAGCTCAAGCTCAAACCCTGAGTTCTTGAACTACGCAGTCTCCGGGCCTTCTTTGCCTCCCAAAACTGCACATTTCACTGAAACAATGTAAAATCCCTTCAGCCTTGATCACTGACTCCCACAATTGTGCAATTTCTCTCTCCTTCCTAGTCAGTATTGTGCATTGCACAGTCTCAAGGCTCAAGCCTTAGCCCTAATCTCTTGAACATCCAAATTGCGCAATCACCTGGGATACTCTTTCCTCCAAAACTACGCAATAGGCTGATCCAATTCCCATCCCCTCATCCTATCACACTAAGCTCCCAAATTGCACAAATTTTCTTCTTCAATATAGCCTGAATTGCACAATGCACAGTCTCAAGCCCCAAGATTCACCCCTGACTGCTTGAGTTGTGCAATTGCGTAGTTTCTCAGCCACTTTCCCAACTTGTCACCTGGTTATGGCTCAGTCAGTGAATCAATATCCATCATCGTAGACTAGGGGTTTATCAGACTGAGGTTGTGTTGTCATGAGTGGATTGCATATGCAGGTACTCATGTTATGGCATGATGATGAAGAAGGAGATGGAGAAGGAGGACATGCTAGAAGACACATATGGAGTTGAAGAGATAAGATTATCATCAGGAGAGAAGACATAGGAACATCAGACTATAATAGAAGATGAAATATCAAGATCAGAGGGAAGACTCCTCATCTTCAAGTCATAAGGAGGAGGGAGAAGAAGAACATGCACCATATTTTCAAGAAGACACAAAGAAAGTAACAACAAAGAATGGCTTGACATTTCCATGTCATCATGTAGTCCATGTCACGAGTGTCATGTCCTATCATGTCATGAGTCATCATGTGCCACATCATTTTGTGGAATATATAATTCAATATCAGAGAAATGTATTGTAAAGTGGAAGTCCAAAGGACATGTATATAATATGAAGAGTCATGTAAAGTCAAAAATTCATGGGAAGTTAAATGATCATGAGGGTAGTCAAAGAGTCACAAGCAAAGTGAAGCATCACCTCCTGATTGGTTATATATACACCCTCATTGTATGAGCAAGGGAATTTTCATCTCGGCTCCTCCCGCAAGGCATTAGAGGGGAAAACTAGTTCTTTTAGGGAGCAACAAGTGGCTACAACATTCCACTATTAGAGATAGTGGTGTTCATTGTATAAATGTGTCTTGGGACTTTCACTTAATATCATAAGCCTCATGGCCAACACGTTCTTCATGCATGGATTATGAATATTTGTAAGACTATTTTGTGGATGTTTGTAGTTCATGTTTTCTTTCATTTGTGCTAAAGTTGTTGTAATATTTTGGTTATTATAGTACTTATCATATTGAGAATGTGTTGTAATGGTTGATATCGTTCTCTCATCCTTGTGGACCATTATGCAGGATACTAGACAAATATTTCTCATTGATTAGCTTCAATGATCATCACATCTTTTGTGAACTATTCTACTGGATGTTAGAAGTATCCTTCTTAGTTATGTGTATCTCTAATAGGGTGGTACTATTACCTTTCTCTTAGAGGCTCACTTATTTCCTTCCTTCCACAGTAGAAGAAACCCGCCACACGTACAACCAAATAGTCACCAGAAACACTTACCTTCTTTTCGAAGGCACATTTGTATTCCTCTTTCTTGTTGACAGTTAGAGACAAGGAAAAACTTCAAGAATATGTGGCAGTCGAGATGATATCTCAGATGGGGCTTCTATTCCAAACGGTGTGAGGTCTAATTGGGGATTCACATCAGGGAGACCCCCTTGGTTGTTGGATTTCTAGCACCATCAACAAAATGTCGCTAGAGGGAGGGCCAGATGACAAGTTGTGCCCATTAAGCCTATTTTTGAACCACTTATCTAAAATGGCTCATCCTCAAATCTTACTCCCGATGTGTTTCTCCAATTTATCCATTTGTCAATTTTCAATCCCCGATGAGCCTCTCTATCACTTGTCTCAGTTAACGTTTGATGGCAAGGACGGAACATCCATAACCGAACACATTTATGATTTTCTTAAATTTTGTGAATCTTACGAAATCAATGATGAAGAGTTTTCTTGTGTGTTTTTCTTCCTCACCGTTGAAGGTCATGTTAATCGATGGAGCCATACCTTGCCACCTACTTCCATTCATTCTTTTCATCATTTCCTTAGGGAGCTTCATCAAGCCTTTGATAGGTGTGATCATCGATATGTTTGTAAAAGAATCAGTCACTTAAGAATGAAGCCTAATGAATCAATTGAGGATTTTTCTAATCGATTCCTTCACCTTTGTTATGATTTTCCTGAAGAAGATATGGATCGGGATTTCTTGAAACAAGATCGTGAGCACTTGGTTCTTATCTCTTTGCACAGTGAATCTAGACCAACTGATGTTTCTTTTGTCCCTAACTCTTGTAAACCAAGAGACACCACTAATTTTAGAGGAGGAACCTCCTATTCCTTTTTTTCCTTGTCCTCCTCATTTTTCAATTCCGATGTGGGTGCCTCTTTGTGATGATCGTAAATTTGGGAAATCTGGACATCAAATCCCTAGTCCATCTTCTCATCCTCCTTTTGATTTCCATGATTCAAATCCAATAGAGGAAATCCTGGAATGGCTCATGAAGCCTATGGTGAAAACCATTTTTGTATTCCTCAAGACGGTATTAACACTCATAATTCTAGTCTTGAATCTAATTCAAATTTCTGTCATCCTCTATCATTTACATGCCATGACTCTTTGTACCATGATTTGCTTGATCAATCTGCTCCATCAACTAGTTTTCCACACTCTCCTAATTTTCCAGTTGTTGACCCAAATTGTGATTGGGTTCAAGATAGTCACATTACATGGGTAGAGGAGTAGGAAGGTGAAGATTCGTTCAATATTTCTTCTCTTTTTCAAAATCCTTCATGTGAAGATGGTGTCTCCTCATTCTTAGATGATGTTAAATCTGTTAATATCGGTAATGAATTAAGTGACATCAACTTGTTTAGATTCGTAGTATTAGGAAACAATCATTCTGATGATGATAATTCTGATGATGTATTCAATTATGAATTCCCAAGTATACTAGTTTATCTTTTAGTTTCTCAAGGAAATTTTAATTTGAAATATTTAGATCTAGAATATGTTTCTGTCGAAGAAAATTCTCTTATTCAAACTTCATATTTTTCCCACTATCCCTTGTGATCTCCTATTTACGATGCATCTATGTGTGATGAAGATACTCCATGTTATTCAAATTCTTCATCGTATGAGCTAACTTCCCAATTGACACAAGCTAGTGGGGTTGTCCATGATGAAATGGAGAATAATTAGATCTTTGAGTATCCTTTCTATCATGTATCATCTCTTGTTTTGCATGAAGACAACTCTTCAAATCAACTTGCTCATGAAATTTATCCATCTCTAGATTTGCAATCAGAAGAATCTTTCGGCTTGAGTAATTTGGTTGTCGAAGTTGTAGAATATGATCAAACCATTGACATAGATGGCTTCCATTTGGTTAATAATGATCTCATCCAAATCAATGAAAGCAGTTATCCTCACACCATGCATGATTTGGTTCAATCTTCAAAATTTGATTGTACAA
The DNA here is from genome assembly GCA_000404065.3 of Pinus taeda. NCBI lineage: Eukaryota > Viridiplantae > Streptophyta > Pinopsida > Pinales > Pinaceae > Pinus > Pinus taeda. The sequence continues at coordinate 63,471 of APFE030408049.1, forward strand.
TCCTTGAAAGTTTCAGGACTTTCTAGAGAGTCGAGACACTTCAAGTTTTGTTGATGGTTATGCTAGGATCTCACAACTCTAGTAAGACCCTCGAAGTGAGTCAGGTTTGGTTTTCTTCTAAAAACTCTTATTTTTGCATGGTTTCACTCAATGTAAATTATTTCTTGAAATATATTTGGTATTAAGGAAATGATATTTCGAATCTTCAAGATTCAATTTCTGACTGGATTCAAGATGATTCATATTCATGCAAATCTCTTGTATCAAACTCGGGTTTGGAATGTGTATCTCTCATAGAATCATGGAACTTTGAAGTAATTGATTATTATAAATATTATCTTTGGCCAAAGGAGTCATACCTGTCACACTCCTTTGAAAACAATAAACTCCTGATCATTCTTGTGAATATTCTAATGTTGATCTTTTTCTTCATCGCACCTGAAATCCTCTTGAGTTTCACAGAATGCATGTATTGTTTAACGAATCAAATTCTTCTTCAATTTTTTTACCCTGACTGGTTTCATGTGTTTGTTATAATAACATTCATTTTTACTTCTTTCGACGATTACAATGTTAGTGCAGTGTGTAACTAGTCACAAGAAAATGGTTTGTTACACTAGTAACATGGGGAAGATGATTCTATTATGTAGAGCATTTGAAAAATGATTCAAATTGATTTACTTTGGTAATTACAAACTGGGAATCTGATGCTTTAATCAACCCATTTGATCGTGATTCTTTTTTGATAACTTTCGTTCAACTTACTATTTTCCCATGAGCACATCCAATGACAGTCATTTTACATCCTTTGATTTTTATGGTTTAACATCTCACTATCCGGGTACTTGTCAAGCGGTTGAGGCACTTCCGCACTCACAAATGGTTATGTCAAGTCCTCCCTATCTTGACACGCCTGTTGGATATGATCATATTTATTTCTCCTCACAAGATTCTCATCGTAATCCCATGCTTTTAAATGAAAATTCATATTTTCAAATATTTCAAGGTTTTCAAGAGGATTGTCAAGAATTTTATGATCCAATCACTAAATAGTTGGAGAAATCTTACTTGGCAGGCTTCGTCACAAATAACAAGTTTCGATCTTTCCGCGTGCTTGCTAAGGAGTTTGGTGTAGTTGAAGACACATTCGCAAGAAGCTTCGGAGGTTTTTTGAATGATGGTTTTCATAAAAAAGGTAAGAATATGAACTGGTTAGAAGTAGTGGCTATGGCCTATCTTTCCTGCTAATAGGAAAGACCTTCAAATTTTTGTGTAATTTATTTAAGTTCTTATCTGTTTTGTTGCACATTGCGTTATATCAATTTTAATTGTTTATATCTTTGTGAATGCAAGTCAGAATAAGTTATGGTAACTTCATTGGAAATTTCATTGTACGTGACTTGACTTTGTAGCTAGTTAGGTGAGAGGTCTAGTTGCATTTTAGTCTACCTACCATTTATCTTACATTCATTTCCTATGGTTTGTCTTGTGTTTTTTGGTTTTGGTTTAACCACTTCCTGTCTTGTCTTTTGGTTTTATTTCCTTGTTGTCTGTTATCTTTCCTTTTGTTTTATAAGACCTTGCATGAAGATGCTTTGTTGGCCAATAATGGAATGTGGCAAAATAGAAAGGACTTTGTAAAACTGCAACATTTGGCCAACTCTTTATTCTTCTCCATTGTCTTGGTTACATCTTTTGGTCGATGATGTTCTGGCGGAAAATATGATCCTTGCATTCAGAAAGACTTGTGTCGGACCATGATCTCCATTTCTATTATGGAAATCTCATGCCTACACTCGGGTGTTTATGTTTCGATGTTCTCAAGCTCATCGAGTCAAGTACAAAAGGACAAGGATAAAATCTAAATGAGAAAAACAATATCAAAGGTCTTATATATGCTTCTCTGAAGGGACAACCTCTCCTACTCTCAATAAGTTGAGATCCTTCTTCCGACCATGAAATAAATAAGTGTCAATGCACAATCCTATATAAAATAAATAAATAAAGGCAAAAGAATAGAAATGCTTCCTGCATAGAGAGGTGAAGCAAGAAACTCCGTCATGATACTTTTTGTAACATCCCTCATGAAAATTCCATGTAATAAAAGTTAATAAAGGAAAAAATAATAATGGAAAATGAAGAAAACAAAGGCCTCATTAATAAAAAGGCTTATGAGGATTAGTTGGTAACCTTTTTTCAATTTAGTTTTGGATATCTCTCATTCTCTCTCTCTCTCTCTCTCTCTCTCTCTCTCTCTCTCTCTCTCTCTCTCTCTCTCTCACTCTTGGACACTTAGACTTTTCTTGGAGCATTTTGGCATTGGATCCAGAAAGGAAAAGAAGGCAAGGGGAAGCATAGATCAAGTAGGAAAAGGAAGGATCAAGTAGCTACAGCAATATTCTTTGCAGGTATTGATTTTATTGTGTATCTTCCTTTCTAGATTTGGCATGCATGGTATTTCATTTGGTTCTTTCGTTGTTATGGAATGCGTTTTGCGAGGTGTAACAGTGTTTTCAACCTAGCCTTTCCATTTTCGGATATCCATGGTGTGATGGAGTTCACATGGTTTGGTTGACCTGGATTGTCGGATGGATTTGAAGCTGAGTGAGGTGGATCTATGAATGATAGAGGACATGGCCTAGTGGTCCCTGAACCGGATTATGGATCACTGTAAATCCATTGGCCTAGTGACCCATAATCTAAACTATGGGTTGCAGTAAAGCCAAGATTTTTTTTCCTCGGTGGGCCTTGGAATCCTTTTCGGTGAATGGCAGGATAGATGGTAAAGCCAAGAGGTTCTTTTCTCTCATTGGGCCTAGTATTCCTAGGTTTGGGATATGCAGTAAAGCCTAGAGAGAAGGTCTCATTTTAGGGCCTAGTAATTCGGGTTTGGATTGTGGTAAAGCATGATAGACTAGGAGACAGAAAAATTCCTCACGGTGTAGGTGGAGAAATCCGGTGGCATCCATGCTTGTTTGGCCTCGTGATTGGGTGGAGATCATGGTAAAGCCTGTTATGACATGTTTATTGTGTTGGCCTAGTGAGCTAGGATGGATTACAGTAAAGCCTGGTTTCTATTGATGAGGGTGGGTTGGTTTAGCCTTGGGATGATCTGGTTGGTTCTTTCGGTTTGAGTCCCACATTCATGCTTGGAATATGGCATGGGGGTGAATAACTGAAGAGATATTTGGCTCAAACATTCTATAGTTGGGTGGAATGTGGTAGCCCCATCTTGGGCTTGGATTTAGCATCATTAATGAGAGGTTATTTATCCTTGTATTTCTATGAGTAATTATACTGATTTATATGTGGATCATATGGCTGTGATTTCATTGGTGTTTTTGCTGCTATTATGTTGGTTATATATGTGTTTTATGACAATGGCTATGTATGGCTCTCATCATGTTTTTACTTGTAAATGAAATTATGGAAAATGTATCTATGGCCTAATACATGATAATGCAGAAAATGGTATGAGGGAACAATGGTTCTTAGCGATTCTCAGATAAGTATGAGATCCCTATGCTTAATTCTGTTGTTTACACTTGTAGATTACATATTTGCGATATTTTTGATGAAATTCCTGTCATGGCTAGTAGGGGTCTGGTTAAGGGCTTACTCAAGTATTTGCTTTAGCATCATTGTTTCCTTATAATTTTACTATTCTGAAGATGTCATGCAATTCTGGGCAATGACCTGGCCTATGTGCCTGAAAAAGTGGCTTAAATCTTGGGGACACTGGCACAAAATTGGAAAAAATAGTCCCTGGTTGTTGGCATGCCTATAGCATGAGAGCGTCCAGAGCCTCCTAGATGTTGGCATGCCTATGTCATAAGAGAGTCTAGAGGTCAAGTGATCAAAAAATTCAATGGAACCCAGGCACAAGCTGCCTAAAGTGTTGGGATGGTTCTCAGGGATGTTGTAGCTGATGTGGAAGGTCTGTATGTTATGTCTCCATTGATTCCATTTCCTTAAGGTCACATAGGAGGTTGAATCTAATCACAGTAGCCTCTCGTCACATATTTACCCCAGTTGGACAGTTATTTGGGTAGATGTGGGAGGAGGGTCTTACAAAGTGGTATTAGAGCATGGTTCAACCCTCAAACTGGATGGGATGTGCGTATTGGTCATGCATGCATGTAAGTTGCATGTTTGTTTCTTATGCTTTCATTCCATGTGCTTGTTGCATTGCATGGTGTTGATCATGGTTGTAGTGATGTCACCATGTGGAAGTTGAGGTTGTTGTTGTGGCATGCATCGTCATGAGTGTATGAATGGTTACATGTTGTTATATGTCACTTACATGTATCATTTTGTACGCTTGGTTATATTATTGTATGCTTGGTTACATTCATGTATGCTTGGTTGCATCTATCATTCTTGTAAGCTTGGTTTCAAGTATTGTTCACTTATGCTTGATTATATGCGTTCATGTGTGTGTGTGGTTGATTACGCCTTGCTTTTGCATGTTGATGTTTGCATGTGTTCATGTATAGAGTGATGTAGTTGTTGTTGTCATGCATGAGGTCATGGTATGTGTAATTTATAAGGTCATGCATTGATGATTGGACTCTAGCTAGAATGATGCTTATGTGTTGATGCACTTATTTGTATATGTTGATATGTTGTTATGATTATGTTATACATGTATCACACTTATTTGATGATCTTGTAGATGAGACATCCTCCTTGAGCTATGTTAAGGTATGTTGGTTTATTGTGATTTGGTTTAGCTGACATAGTATGCTTTACAGGAGAAAAATCAAATGGATAGAAAGATGATAGACTACAAAGACTCTCCCTATGAATCAGATGAGAAGCGTGGTATTGGGAACTCATCTAATTTGGCAGACACCTTGAGAAGCTTGAAGGAAGAAATATGAGTTGTAAGGAAGACAACGACCGAATCATATAGGCACAAGAGAAACAAACAGAGGTAAATGTTATACTTCTTTAGAGTTTATCAAAATTGCAGCAACAAGGGCCATTTCGGATCAACCATGGACAGGAGGAAAAAACTAATGGGGCATATGGTAGTAGGTCTCATGGTGGTCACATTTTAGATAGAGATGGCACTATTAGAGATAGATGGTCACATTTTAAAACTTATATGTGTCTGGCACACCAACTGGCAAATCATTACCACAAAACTACCCTTCTTTGTCAAGAAACCCCCTTTACTATTGGCATACTTCAAAGAACCAATCTAACTGACTACCTTTGTGGTGATTCCTTTACAGCACCATATTGGTTTCGCATGATGATGAGAAATAACTTTCTTATTGACAAATAACAATATTCCAACTAGAAATTGCATTAACACAAACTATACGTGATCATGATTCTTCTATCATAACCCTCTATTAATTTCGTCTTAATTAGCTTTCAAATATAACCTTTCCCACCACTCATATTTTCACAAAATTCAAAATTAATAATACTACACAAAAAAAAGGAAAATTTCAACCTTAACTACCTTAATAATTTGATAATAGCTTTTTACTTTAATTACAACTTCATAATATCAAATTATATAACATGATGGCCTATAACATTAACAATATGACAAATTTTTTCTTACTTTACCAAACATACCGATTCCTAAATCACTTCATCATCCTATAATATAGGAATTCACTTTCATTATCTTTAAATGCTATCTTATAAAGTATAAATTTGATATGCTATCACTTTCGTCCTTAATATACTTTATGATCACATAATATATTAATTCAATTTCGTTATCATTGAGTATGAATTTAATATCACTATCACTTTCATAATAAGAGGATCTTGTATACATTAATTTAAAATATTTTGAACAAAATAAAAATAATAAAATAACATCAATAAGCATATTAATGTAAATTTATGTCTAACTCTTTAAAATGTAAAAAAAAAAAAAAAAATTAGAATTTTTGGAAGTAAAAAATATTAAAAAGATAAAAAATCAAAAATAACTTTTTAATTTGTTTTTTTTTGTAAATCAAGGTTTTATTCATTCATCAAAAAAATGTATGTAGATAGTAAAATGTTAGTCTCACTTCGACTAGGTTTGTTGTCTAATCCTAGTACCATATGACAAAGAAACATAAACAAAACTAAAGGAGCAATCCAAAGTTTAACAGGCCAAAAGCACCAAAAGACCAATAGAACTAGAAGAACAACTATAACCAAGGTCAATCATCCGAAGTGATGGAAGTAAGATTGTCTAGCCCATTCCCTGGAAGGGGAGGGGGAGGATATATACACTATACATGCTGCTCAAAAGGGCATTTCCACTTTTTCAGATAGCAGATTTTGACCTCGCCACACCACCACAATCCTTTCTCGGACATGGCATTGAAAGTAATGCAATTGGTTGAGTGTAGTAATGACAACCTCGTACTCTTCCTTTCTAGCTTGATCATAAACTTCCAGGTGATCCAGAATAGACTGAAGCAAATCGGGATAGACATTGGAGCAATTCTGCCTAGCAATAGCTCCTCTACACCCCGATCGACAATTTTGACCCCACACACCTACTCCAACTTCACGTACCACTTTGCCTTTATTTAACCAAATGTAGAAGTTAATTACATATAAATTTATATCTACATCTTTAGTATTTAAATCTTCACTCATTACTTTCTAGTTGTTTGAATGGGATTATATTCATTATATTGAAAATAATTTCTATTTTGCATTCACAATAATAATTTATAATAATAACTATTATAAATTATTTTTTTTGGAAGATTTATTCTATAAAACTATTCGGAACAAAAAAAATTAAACCGATAAAGTTGCTATCAAGAAAAAGTTAGACATTTATTCATAATCCTTCAAAAGTTCACATCAATGTTATGGAGAAAAAACTAGACATCTATTTAAAGGGTGTATAATCGTCTCAAAACTTCATATCAATATACCTTTATATTATTAATTAAGTTTGAATCTCTCATGCATATGTTTTAATTTGATTAATTGGAAGTACAAATTTCTTTATTCAAAAATAACAATACTGTGTTTTTTAATTTTTTAATATTGTTTTAGTTAATTGTTTAAATTATTCTATTAATTAATATTTTATTAATAATTATTTGTAAAGTACATGTAAATCATTTAGAATTTAAAAGTATTTAGCAAGAGTGAAAGACTATTTTTTGTAAACCATTAAAGATGTGTTTTAAATGAATTAGTTCTTTTTAATAATGAGGATGAATCAATTTTCAATTATAAATAGTAATAAACAATAACTAAACAAGAGATTTTGTCACATATATAGAAATTCTTCACAATTTTTGAGTTATCACTTCTTTTTTTGTGAACTATAACTATTTATATTAATAATGAAAATGAAGGATTACTTACAAATGACCATTGTTTGCGACCAAATGTAGATGATCTAAGGATCCTGAGATCTCTGCAACTCCCCGCACCAAATCCAAAGCAAAAGTGGCTTTTCTGTACATGAATTATCATAATTAAATCCTATGCATAACAAGTACATCATAATTGACTCAAAAACATTAGCTCCCATTTTAGCCCAATCAAATTAAGATGTAAATAGAGGCTTCATAAAGCCAACAAGAACCAGGACCAAGAAGAGACCAAAGAAATGCCAAAGACAACAATTTTCCATAAGGTACACTCTCACATATCGTATTGGAGTAAAAATTTTATAATGCAAACAATACTCATGTGCATCAACATAAGGTGACCATGGACCAAAAATCATGTTGCAAGAGAGCTTCGACAACATACCGCCATATGTTGGGTACCAAATTAGGCCATCTTTCTGTCCATTTCTATTATCCTTTTTGACCTTTTTGTACTCATTTACCTATGTTGTTATGCTAAACCTACAAGGTAAATACCCTTGACTTGTCCAATTGGAATATTTTAATTAATGAAGTAAATTCACGGAGTCTTATCTATTCACGGTACTAAAACATATGTTTGATCACAGCTTGGAGAACAGGAACCCCCGCTTCAGCATCTTGCAACAGATCTGGTAACGACCAGCCATAAGGAGGCCATGCAACTAGAGTCACGATTCCCTGGAACTATTCTTGGACCTTTTTGCTATCTCAGACATCTAGTGATGGTGTCGTTCCAACTAATGTACATTCTGAATACATGGTTACCATGTTTCAGGGAGATTTTTTAATCTCCCTCGTTGTGTATAAAATGCAGATTGTTCTTGTGATTGGGGGTTCTCCCATCACTATTGTAATCACCTATTATAGATTAATAAAATCCATCTATTTTTCTGCTCCAATCTTCTCCGTGACTAATGCAGCCCTAATCAGAGAGTTGGGCCCGCTCTTCTGATTAGGTGTTGCGTCTTTGTGTGTGTGTGTGTCATTTATTAGTTTATGCTTGTTTTACAGTTATTTCCTGTTTATGATTATTTCTAAAGTTTTGTAGTTAGTTTAATCTTACAGTCATGTCTTGAATCTTAAACCATGAACCTTTGGTCGGAATGGATTATGCATTTGCCCCTACATATGCCTTGTGCATTTCCTTGAAAGGATACGCACCCGGATTGATAAATTAATGTTGGAATAGGGTGAATAAATCATTCATACTTGGACACCAACACCATACCAAAGAGTATACCTGAAGGAAAAGTGTATAAACTAAGGACACGATACATACCAAAGAGTATACCTGACATCAAAGTGTATAAACTGAGAACAAGAGACATGCCAAAGCACTACTCCAACCACAACATATAGTAACTGATACACCACCCTATTAAGAAGCGAAAAAAATTAAGCCAACATCCCATCATAGAAAACCAACCACGATTAAATCCATAACTTATGACCAAAATTAGTCTTCCTCAAATGAGCCCAACAAGCATGAGAAACCATCTTCAGTGTCGAGGACTCCAAAACAGAGCATGGATTTGTCCAAAAGTCAATAAACACAATAAAACTACAATTCATTACAAGGTCTAGCCAGTGAATAAACCACCATAGAAGCACCATAGTTTTAGGTTTCATATACCCAAAATTATATAGTCAACAAAAACCATGCAACCCACCGCCATCATTCCTTATCAGATGAAATGATTGTAAGGGGTGGAGCAGGATTAGAAGGGGTTTCACCATGATCAATTGGAGGGTCAGTGAAGTCACCTGAACCAGAATCACTCACTAAGAAACCTTCAACTTGAGCCAAGTGGGAATCAACATTATCCAAATAAAACATGAGATTGTGAATCATCCATTTTATATCTTCTAGAGAGGAGAAAGTATTATAAGCTTCAACTTGTTTATCCTTAAATATCAAGCATAATAGAGTGGACATTTGCTGGTGTAAGGCCAACGAATTAAAGAAATTAAGACTTTTATTCCTAAATTTGCGAGGGTCTGGAACCCATTTCACCACATCATCAACCAATTCAAAGTCTGAATGATGAGGCCTCTCTCCAACCTCTTTTCTCTTCAATAATAAGATCTCTCTCCTAACCTCCAAGGGAACATAATAAAAAATGTAACTATAGAGTTGAAGTCAAAAGGTTGGCCTTTTTTCATACCAACATTTCCTCCTCCTCCTCTTTTTCTTGTCATCCTCTATCTAAGAGCCATGGAAATAGTGACCAAGGAACACTAGACACAATATCTAAAGTAATCTATACCTTCAAAGCAGTGAAAATGGTGATTTATAACACCTTGACTACCAGATCTAAAAACAACCCAATCATCACTAAAGCACCATACAACATGGCCAAATTCTAACACATTTTCCCTTTCCCTACATCTTAGAGACATGGCATGAATCCACCACCAAACAAGCAATACAAAAAGACAAGAGACTAGGTTAAAGGATCTAGGACCATATGCAAGTACCTTGACATGGTCAAGAGACTCTAGATCCATAAGACAATTCACTAAACAAGACAAGACAAATAGTCAAAAATGAAGGACACCAACAATAAACCTTGCAACTTCTTAAACACAAATACCATAGGAGATATTACAGGTAACCCAAGTGGATAACACCTATGAAGATTGAAATATACAAGCCAGAGGAGAAACAATCTTCAAGAGCACAAGTAATCGGGCTAAAACATCGAATTTTCAAGAACAAAACATCTTTCCTGAAAAGGTGACACTACAATTTTGAAAAAAATGCATAGACAAAGCAAAGTAGAGAAACATAACATGAAATGACCCAGCTGATAGCATAAGCTTCCACGCACCTCCTTAAGGAAACAACACAAATAAAAGAGGACCAACACCAACCAAATAATGGAGGATGAGGAACAAACCTCGCCTCCACACACACATACCTCGTACAACTGCGAAATCACTAACATCACTGAGGATTTAAAGAAATAAAACCGCTCATAAAATTTCCCATGAACCTCAACATCTACTTGCCACTTCATGACGTAGAAGAGACACTTGGTTGGATGACACACCATCCAAAGCTTATAACACATCACCATCAAGGTTTATTTTATCTTCCTCCTATAAATCCCGAAGAGTTTCAAAACTTTCCTCCAAACTAGAAATAGGCCAACTCTCATCCAGATCAAGAACATGAGATTTACAACCCATATTCACCAAAGAGTCTGCAACCTTATTTCCCTCCCTTCTGGAGTGCTAGACTATGAAATATTCAAGCTGAGAAAGTAACTTGTTTATGCTTTCCACTACACCTTCCAATCTCCAATTGTTTCACAAATTTCCTGGGGGATTTTTCAAGTTAAAAGTCTTTGAACACATTGAATTGCAACCTGTGAATATTCATCTATCTACAGTAAATAAAATCTCTCTTGTATGGTGATTTGGATGCCCTTCTCTAAAGCCAAAAACTCTGCCAAATTATTACTAATCAAACCATCATTTTGAGCAAAGACACATAGCGTTGATGAAGTACAATCTCTAAAAACACCTCCAAATCCACCCATACCCGGGTTACCCTTTAATGTTCCATAAAAATTCAACTTTATGAATCCATTAGGAGTATTTAAACTTTTATAACGTCATGGTTAATAAACTTTGTAAGTGTTTATTTTAAAATGAATCTCTCCTCCTTTACAACATTATTTACTTATTCATTATGCTTATTTTAGATCTTTGGAAGGAATGATTATTATTCTACTAATAAATATTTTTTTAAATTAAAATAAAGAATGCAAAAAAATAAATAATGCATTGTAATTAGTATTATGTAAAGTCTCTTACCATTTCTAATTATTATATTTATCAAACTGAAATTTCAAAAAAAGATAAGAAAAAGGAAAAAAATTAGTATGCACAATCTTAATCAAAAACTAAATAACATCATAAGCTACTTATACTTGTCTCTTAAAAATTATTTTAATATAATAATTATATGTAGTATAAAGTAAATTTTAAAGTAATTATAAATTACTATTTTTCTAAAAATAAATTATTTGAATTAAAATTTTGGTATATTAATATCGTATACCATATTTCCAAATATGATTAAATAAAAATACTTATATTTTAAATTTATGTTGTCACTATGACAAACACTGTCCAAAATTTTCCCACACTCAAATTTTGGAGCCTATTGCGGATCTTGTGATCAGTCGTTTCATGGTCACTTCTTAATTGATCGAAGTCATGTGTTCACACATGCTAAGTTTGCAATGATTTCATGAACACATTCTTCCACACAAGCTTAAACAAGCATATGCATAGTCCACCAAGAGAGTGTCTATTCAATTTTCAACCCATGTCAATAGTCAGTGCACATTTTCATTGACAGTCCCTCACTTTTAGTTGTGTTTGTACTTCTATTTTGGTGAGTTTTTCAAATGGTCGCTTTTGCACACCTTCGTTTTTCGTGAGTGTTGTTTTCATGCTTGCATCTGTCACCATTGATTTCTTTCACTTTAATTAGTTTTGTTTTCATGTTATCTTCACTATGGCATGTGTCTCTTTCAATATCATTAGCATATCGCAAATGTCTCCTTCTCTTTTCTCTTCATATAGTAAATTCCATTTTTACGCATGTTAGTCATCACACAATGTGTATAAGCTCATTTTGGTGGTTTCGAGGGTTTGTATTCATGAAAATGAGTTGATATTACCATGTAAACACTCGTCACACTCATTCCCAAAACTTTAAGCATTGTTGCACAAGTGTATCACGGTCGTCGCAAAGTGTATCTTTAGTGTCGCACTTGTCGTAAAGTCATCACAAAATCGTTGCATTGAGGGAAACATGTTGTTAATGTATTCTGGATTATATATTTTGTTATTTCGTCAAGTGTTATAATTATGTGATCATAGTTAAGTCGTATCACTATTCACGTTAGTCTCATTGATCCCACACTAAGCCAAATTTTTGCAAATTCCTGGCAACTTAGCCTCATTCGACCTTCCTGGACTACAAATTGCACAATGCCAGCCCTCAAGCTACAACCTTGCCTCTTAACACTACACAATCTATAGTTCTTTCCTCCTAGGACTGTGCACTGCGCATTTTCAGTGCTCAAGCCCAAGCCTTGGCCTCCAAAATTGCGCAATTCATCCCTTCAACCTAATCCCAACTACACACAATGAAATATTTGAGCTCAGATTCAAACCTTGATTTCTTGAACTGCACAATCACCAGGCCTACTGCGCCTCCCAAAATTGCGCATTTGGTTGAAACAATGCAAAATCCCTTCAACCTAGCTCATTGACTCCCACAATTACACAATTTCTCTCTCCTTCCCAATCAGTACTGTGCATTGCGCAGTCTCAAGGCTCAAGCATTAGCCCTAATCTCTTGAACATACCAATTGTGCAACAACTGGGATCCTCTTTCCTCCAGAACTGCACAATAGGTTGATCCAATTCCCATCCCCTCATCCTATCACACTAAGCTCCCAAATTGCACAATTTTCTTCTTCAATATAGCCTAAACTGCACAATGCACAGTCTCAAGGCCCAAGATTCAACCCTGACTGCTTGAGTTGTGCAATTGTGTAGTTTCTCAGCCACTTTCCCAGCTTGTCACTTAGTTATGGCTTAGTCAACGAATCAATATCCATCATCGTAGACTAGAGGTTTATCGGACTGAGGTTGTCTTGTCATGAGTGGATTGAATATGTAGGTACTCATTTTATGGCATGATGATGAAGAAGGAGATGGAGAAGGAGGACATGCTAGAAGACACATATGGAGTTGAAGAGATAAGATTATCACCATGAGATAATACGTAGGAACATTGAACTATAATAGAAGATGAAATATCAAGATCAGAGGGAAGACTCCTCATCTTCAAGTCATAAGAAGGAGGAAGAAGAAGAATATGCACCATATTTTCGAGAAGACACAAAGAAAGCAACAACAAAGAATGGCTTGACATTTCAATGTCATCATGTAGTCCATGTCAACAGTGTCATATCCTATCATGTCATGAGTCATCATGTGCCACATCATTTTGTGGAATATGTAATTTAATATCAGAGAAATGTACTATAAAGTGGAAGTCCAAAGGAAATATATTATTGCAGTTGCAGTTCGCCAGTTCGCCGATCTGGGCGTCTGGACTTTTCTAGTTTCTACAGTTCGCCGATCTGGGCGTCTTCTGCAGTTCGCAACATTGAGATAGCATTTGTGCATCTTCTAAATCAGAGTTAAAAAAAAAAAATCCTTTTATGTTCGATAGCATTTGTGCGATCTGGGCATCGAAAACACACACTCCATTAATACAAATATTCGAGAAGGAAATATATTATTGCAGTTGCAGTTCGCCAGTTCGCCGATCTGGGCGTCTGGGCTTTTCTAGTTTCTGCAGTTCGCCGATCCGGGCGTCTTCTGCAGTTCGCAACATTGAGATAGCATTTGTGCGTCTTCTAAATCAGAGTTAAAAAATCCTTCTATGTTCGATAGCATTTGTGCGATCTGGGCGTCTTCTGCAGTTGGCAACATTGAGATTCTGGGCGTCTTCTGGGTGTCTCTACCCAATCTACGATCATATCCTCCTGCTTAGCCGCCGTGATCTGCAAGCGGAGAGATCCCGTGGATGTTCTTTTGGAGGCAGCGGAATCAGATTTGCAGCTTGAGTGGCGGCTGGCATCTCCTCAGTATCTGCGGTTGAGTGGTACGTTCGTATTTCTTCAAATCTGCGGTTTGGTTTTTGATCTGGTGTAGATCTGGGTAAAATATGGCTTCGAGCTTCGCAAAAATAACTGGTGGCTCATCCGCCTCTGGAGGGCAATCTCCTGCCCATATCGTGAGTGAAGCCCCAGCTCCCACTATCCAAGTGGTCCAGGACTCACTCAATGAAGCTTTGAGTTCTCTGAAAGTGCCCTAATTTGCCGGTTCAATGGTTTTTTGGCCGCGGCTGATAGCACTCCACAATTGGATCTCGGAGGTATGGAAGCCTATCATTTCTGATGAAATTAATATCTACCCCTGTGCTAGAGGTTTCTTTATAGTAGATTTTGAAAATCCTGAAAGCAGACAATGTATTCTAGATTCCGGCCCTTGGTTTTGGGAAAAATCAGGCCTATTCATGAAGCCATGGAACCCATCATTCGATCCCTCTACAGCAGTGATAACCTCAGCACCAGTTTGGGTGAGATTGCCAAGCCTACCCCTTCATCTTTGGAATCTCTCCTCGTTAAAAGCCATCGGAAATGCAATTGGGAAATTTTACTGCAGGTGCCCAGAAACAGAAGAATATGCCAGAACCACCTATGCACGCATATGTGTGGAAATGGATTTCAGCGCCGGATTCCCAGCTGAAATAAACCTAACAAGTAAAGACTATGTGTGGAACCAGAAGCTTGATTATGAAAGTGTCCTCTTCAGATGTCGATCGTGCTTTGAGACGGGGCATTTAGCCAAAAATTGCCCAAAAGCCTATGAGAAAAATTTTGCTAGAAAAAACCACCACAGATCTACATGGTGGGAAGGAGAAAAAAAAGAACACTACACTGTCATCAAAGAAGATTATTCTAGAGAAAACTCTGAGTCACAAGAAATCAAGGAAGAAGGAAACAACTCTCAAAGCAATCAAGGAGAAAGCCCGCTCCAACAAATCAACAGTTATGAGGATTTGAATACCGCAGAAAATAAACCTTCATTTAACAGCAAAGCAGATCTCCTAAACCAAACTTCTCCGACTATAGATGGCGAGGCTAAGACACCAATGTCCCAAGAACTAGAAGAGATGAAGGAGATGCAAGACAAAGGAAGGTGGAAGACCGTAGAGAAAAGAAAGAAAGCTACAACACCAATCTCGCCAATAAAGACGAGGAGCCAGACAAGTAAAAATTAAGAAAATTGTAGGTCCGATAGACCAATTTGGTCTTAGTGGACGTTAACCATCATCATCATCATCATCATGAAGAGTCATGTAAAGTTGAAAAGTCATGGGAAGTCAAACAATCATGAGGGTCGTCAAAGAGTCACAAGGAAAGTAAAGCATCACCTCCCCATTGGTTATATATACACCCTCATTATATGAGCAAGGGAATTTTCATTTTGGCTCCTCCCACAAGGCACTAGAGGGACAAACTAGTTCTTTTGGGTAGCAAGGAGTAGCTAAAACATTCCACTATTAGAGCTAGTAGTGTTCATTGTATACATGTGTCTTGGGACTTTTACTTAACATCAAAAGCCTCATGGCCAACACGTTCTTCAAGCATGGATTATGAATATTTGTGAGACTATTTTGTGGATGTTTGTAGTTCATGTTTGCTTTCATCTGTGCTAAAGTTGTTGTAATATTTCGGTTATTTTAGTACTTATCATATTGAGAATGTGTTGTAATGGTTGATATCGTTCTCTCATCCTTGTGGACCATTATGCAAGATACTAGACAAATCTTTCTCATTGATTAGTTGCAATGATTGTCACATATTTTGTGGGCTATTCTACTGGATGTTAGAAGGATCCTTCTTGGTTATGTGTATCTCTAATAGGGTGGTACTATTACCTCTCTCTCATAGGCTCACTTATTTATCTCCCTCCGCAGTAGAAGAACCCTGCCACACTTACAACCAAACGCTCACCAAGAATACTTACTTTCTTTTCAAAGGCACATTTGCATTCCTCCTTCTTGTCGACAGTTAGAGACAAGGAAAAACTTCAAGAATATGTGGCACTCGGGCTGATATCTTATATGGGGCTCCTATTCCAGACGTGTGAGGTCTAATTGGGAATTCACATCACGGGGACACCCTTGGTTGATGGATTTCCAATACTGTCAACAAAATGTCGCTAGAGGGAGGGCCAGATGACAAGTTGTGCCCATTAAGCCTATTTTGAACCACTTATCTAAAATGGCTCATCCTCAAATCTTACTCCCGATGTGTTTCTCCAATTTATCCATTTGTCAATTTTCAATCTCTGATGAGCCTCTCTATCACTTGTCTCAGTTAAAGTTTGATGGCGAGGATGGAACATCCATAACCGAACACATTTATGATTTCTTAAATTTTGTGAATCTTACGAAATCAATGATGAAGAGTTTGCTTGTTTGTTTTTCTTCCTCACCCTTGAAGGTTATGTTAATTGATGGATTCATACCTTGCCACCTACTTCCATCTATTCTTTTCATCATTTCCTTGGGGAGCTTCATCAAGCCTTTGATAGGTATGATTACCGATATGTTTGTAAGAGAATCAATCACTTAAAAATGAAGCCTAATGAAACAATTGAGGATTTTTCTAATCGATTCCTTCACCTTTGTTATGAATTTCCTGAAGAAGATATGGATTGGGATTTCTTGAAACAATATCTTGAGCACTTGATTCTTATCTATTTACATGGTGAATTTAGACCAACTAATGTTTCTTCATCCCCAACTCTTGTAAACCAAGAGACATCCCTAATTTTAGAGGAGGACACTCCTATGCCTTTTGTTCCTTGTCCTCCTCATTTTTCAATTCCGATGTGAGTGCCTCCTTGCGATGATCATAAAATTGGGAAATTTGGACATCAAATACCTAATCCATCTTCTCATCCTTCTTCATCTTTTCATGATTCAAATCCAGTAGAGGAAATCCTGGAATGGCTCATGAAGCCTACGGTGAAAACCATTTTTCTATTCCTCAAGACAATATTAACACTCATAACTCTAATCTTGAATCTGATTCAGATTTTTGTCATCCTCTATCATTTACATGCCATGATCTGCTTGATCAATCTACTCCATCAAATATTTTTCAGCACTCTCCTAATTTTTAAGTTGTTGACCCAAATTGTGATTGGGTTCAAGATAGTCACATTACATAGGTAGAGGAGCAGGAAGGTGAAGATTCATTCAATCTTTATTCTCTTTTTCAAAATCCTTAATGTGAAGATGGTGCCTCCTCATTCTTAGATGATGTTGAATCTGTTAATATCGGTAATGAATCAAATGACATCAACTTGTTTAGATCCGTAGTATTAGGAAACAATCATTCTGATGATGATAATTCTATTGATGTATTCAATTATGAATGCCCAAGTATACTAGTTTATCTTTTAGTTTCTCAAGGAAATTTTAATTTGAAATATTTAGATCTAGAATATGTTTATGTCGAAGAAAATTCTCTTATTGAAACTTCATCTTTTTCCCACTATCCCTTTTTCTCTCCTATTTACGATGCATCTACATGCGATGAAGATATTCCATGTTCTTCAAGTTCTTCGTCGTATGAGCTAACTTGCCAATTGACACAAAGTAGTGAGGTTGTCCATGATGAAATAGAGAATAATTAGATCATTGAGTATCCTTTCTATCACGTATCATCTCTTGTTTTGCATGAAGACAACTCTTCAAATAAACTTGCTCATGAAATTTATCCATCTCTAAAGAATCTTTTGGCTTGAGTAATCTGGTTGTCGAAGTTGTAGAATCTGATCAAATCATTGACATAGATGGCTTCCATTTGGTTAATAATGATCTCATCCAAATCAGTGAAAGCAGTTATCCTCACACCATGCATGATTTGGCTCAATTTTTAGAATTTGATTGTACAGTCCTTGAAAGTTTCGGGAATTTCCAGAGAGTTGAGGCACTTCAACTTCTGTTGATGGTTATGCTAGGATCTCACAACTCTAGTAAGACCCCTGAAGTGAGTCAGGTATGGTTTTCTTCGAAAAACTCTTAAGGAAATGATATTTTGAACCTTCAAGATTCAATTTTTGACTAGATTCAAGATGATTCATATTCATGCAAATCTCTTGTATCAAACTCGGGTTTGGAATGTGTGTCTCTCATAGAATCGTGGAACTGTGAAGTAATGATTATTCTAAAGATTATCTTTGGCCAAAGGAGTCATATCTGTCACACTCCTTTGAAAAAAATAAACTCCTTATCATTCTTGTGAATATTCTGATGTTGACCTTTTTCTTCATCGCACTTGAAATCCTCTTGAGTGTCAAAGAATGCATGGATTGTTTAACGAAGCAAATTCTTCTTCACTTTTTTTTACCCTGATTGGCTTCATGTGTTTGTTATAATAACATTCCTTTTTACTTCTTTTGATGATTACGATGTTAGTGCAGTGTGTAACTAGTCACAAGAAAATGGTTTGTTACACTTGTAACGCGGGGAAGATGATTCTATTATGTAGAGCATTTGAAAATTATTCAAATTGATTTACTTTGGTAATTACAAACTAGGAATTTGATGCTTTAATCAATTCATTTGATCGTGATTTTTTTTTATAACTGTCATTCAACTTAATATTTTCCCATCAGCACATCCAATGACAGTCATTTTACATCCTTTGATTTTTATGGTTTAACATCTCACTATCCGAGTACTTGTCAATCGGTTGAGGCACTTCTGCACTCACAGATGATTATGTCAAGTCCTCCCTATCTTGACACGCCTGCTGAATATGATCATATTTATTTCTCCTCACAAGATTCTCATCGTAATCTCGTGCTTTTAAATGAAAATTCATATTTTCAAATATTTTGGGGTTTTCAAGAGGATTGCTAAGAACTTTACGATCCAATCACTGAATGGTTGGAGAAATTTTACTTGGCAAGCTTTGTGACAAATAACAAGTTTCTATCTTTCCGCGTGCTTGCTAAGGAGTTCGATGTAGTTGAAGACACATTCGAAATAAGCTTCTGAGGTTTGTTGAATGATGGTTTTCATAAAAAAGGTAAGAATATGAACTGGTTAGAAGTAGTGGCTATGGCCTATCTTTCTGCTAATAGGAAAGACCTTCAAATTTTTATGTAATTTATTTAAGTTCTTATCTGTTTTGTTGCACATTGCGTTATATCAGTTTTAATTGCTTATATCTTTGTGAATGCAGGTCAGAAGAAGTTATGGTAACTTCATTGGAAATTTCATTTTACGTGACTCAACTTTGTAGATGGTTAGGTTAGGAGTAGGTCTAGTTGCATTTTAGTCTACCTGCCATTCATCTTACATTTGTTTCCTATGGTTTGTCTTGTGTTTTCTGGTTTTGGGTTAGCCACTTTCTGTCTTGTCTTTTGGTTTTATTTCCTTGTTGTCTATTATCTTTCCTTTTTTTTATGAGACCTTGCATGAAGATGCTCTGTTGGCCAATAATGGAATGTGGCAAAATAGAAAAGGACTTTGTAACACTGCAACATTTGGCCAACTGTCTATCCTTCTTGTTGTCTTGGTTACATCTTTTGGTCGATGATGTTCCGATGGAAAATATGATCCTTGCATTCAAAAAGACTTGTGTCGGACCATGATCTCCATGTCTATTCTTGAAACCTCATTCCTACACTCAGGTGTTTATGTTTCGATGTTTTCAAGCTCATCCAGTCAAGTAAAAAAGGACAAGTGTAAAATCTAAATGAGCAAACCAATATCAAAGGTCTTATATATGCTTCTCTGAAGGGACAACCTCTCCTTCTCTCAATAAGTTGAGATCCTTCTTCCAACCATGAAATAAATAAGTGCCAATGCACAATCCTATATAAAATAAATAAATAAAGGCGAAAGAATAGAAATGAGAGAGATGAAGCAAGAAACTCCGTCATGGTACTTTTTGTAACATCCTTGGTGAAAATTCCATGTAATAAAAGTTAATAAATGCAAATATAATAATGGAAAATGAAGAAAACAAAGGCCTCATTGCTAAAAAGGCTTATGAGGATTATTTGGTAACCTTTTGTCAATTTAGTTTTGGATCTCTCTCATTGTTCTCTCTATGTCTCTCACTCTTGGACACAGACTTTTCTTGGAGCATTTTGGCATTGGATCAAGAAAGGAAAAGAAGGTAAGAGGAAGCAAATATCAAGCAGGAAAAGGAAGGATCAAGTAGCTACAACTGTATTCTTTGCAAGTATTGATTTTATTGTGTATTTTCCTTTCTATATTTGGCATGCATGGTATTTCATGTGGTTCTTTTGCTGTTATGGCATGGGTTTTGCGAGGTGTAACAATGTTTTCAACCTAGCCTTGCCATTTTAGGATATCCATGGTGTGATAGGGTTCCCATGGTTTGGTTGAGCTAGACCGTCGGATGGATTTGAAGCTGAGTGAGGTGGATTTCCGAATGATAGAGGACATGGCCTAGTGGTCCCTGGACCAAACTATGGATCACTGTAAATCCACTGGCCTAGTGACCCCGATAAAGCCAAGATTGTTTTGCCTCGGTGGGCCTTGGAATCCTTGCTAGTGAATGGCAGGATAAACGATAAAGCCAAGCGGTGGTTTTCTCTCGTTGGGCTTAGTAATCCTAGGTTTGGGATATGTAGTAAAGCCTGGAGAGTGGGTCTCATTTTAAGGCCTGGTAATCCGGGTTTAGATTGCGATAAAGCCTGAGAGACTAGGAGACAGGAAAATTCCTCGCGATGTAGGTGGATAAATCTGATGGCATCCATGCTTGTTTGGCCTAGTGATTGGGTGGAGATCATGGAAAAGCCTGTTATGACATGTTTATTATGTTGGCCTAGTGATCTAGGATGGATTACAACAAAGCCTGGTTTCTATTAATGAGGGTGAGGTGGTTTAGCCTTGGGATGCTCTGGTTGGTTCTTTTGGTTTGAGTCCCACATTCATGCTTAGAATATGGAATGGAGGTGAATGACTAAAGAGAGATTTGGCTCAACCATTCTATGGTCGGGTGGAATGTGGTAGCCCCATCCCAAGTTTGGATTTAGCATCATTAATGAGAGGTTATTTATCCTTGTATTTCTATGAGTAATTATACTGGATTATATGTGGACCATATGGTTGTGATTTCATTGGTATTTTTGCTGCTATTATGTTGGTTATATATGTGTTTTATGAAAATGGCTATGTATGGCTTTCATCATGTTTTATGGAAAATGTATCTATGGCCTAATAGATGATAATGCAGAAAATGGTATGAGGGAACAATGGTTCTTAGTGATTCTCAGATAAGTATGAGATCTCTATGCTTAATTCTGTTGTTTACACCCGTAGATTACATATTTATGATATTTTTGATGAAATTCCTGTCATGGCTAGTAGGGGTTTGGTTAAGGGCTTGCTCAAGTATTTTCTTTAGCATCATTGTATCCGTGTAATTTTACTATTCTAAAGATGTCATGCAATTATGGGCAGTTACCTGGCTTCTGTGCCTTAAAAAGTGACTTAAATCCTGGGGATGCTGGCATATAATTGGAAAAAATAGTCCCTGGATGTTGGTATGCCTATAGCATGAGAGAATCCAGAGCCTCCTGGACATTGGTATTCCTATGTCATGAGAGAGTCTAGAGGTCAAGTGATCAAAAAATTCAATTGAACCCAAGGGCAAGTTACCTAAAGTGTTGGGATGGCTCTCAGGGGTGTTGTAGCTAATGTGGAAGGTATGTATGTTATGTCTCCATTGATTGCATTTCCTTAAGGTCACATAGGAGGTTGAATATAATCATAGTAGCCTCTCGTCACATGTTTACCCTGGTTAGACAGTTACTTGGGTAGATGTGGGAGTAGGGTCTTACAGAGTGTATCATAGCATGGTTCACCCCTCGAACTAGATGGGATGTGTGTATTGGTCATGCATGCATGTCAGTTGTATGTTTGTTTCTTATGCTTACATTCCATGTGTTGGTTGCATTGCATGGTGTTGATCATGGTTGTAGTCATGTCACCATGTGGAAGTTGAGGTTGTTGTTGTGGGATGCATCGTCATGAGTGTATGAATGGTTACATGTTGTTATATGTCACTTACATGTATCATTTTGTACGTTTGGTTATATTATTGTATGCTTAGTTACATTCATGTATGCCTGGTTGCATCTATCATTCTTGTAAGCTTGGTTTCAAGTATTGTTCGCTTATGCTTGATTATATGTGTTCATGTGTGTGTGGTTGATTACGCACTACTTTTGCATGTTGATGTTTGCATGTGTCCATGTGTAGAGTGATGTAGTTGTTGTTGTCATTCATGAGGTCATGGTATGTGTAATTTATAAGGTCATGCATTGATGATTGGACTCTAGCTAGAATGATTCTTATGTGTTGATGCACTTATTTGTATATGTTCATATGATGTTATGGTTATGTTATACATGTATCATGTTGATTTGATGATCTTGCAGATGAGACATCCTCCCCCAGCTATGTTAAGGTATGTTGGTTTCTTGTGATTTGGTTTAGCTGACATAGTATGCTTTGCAGGAGAAAGATCAAATGGATACAAAGATGATAGACTACAAAGACTCTCCCTATGAATCATATGAGAAGTGTGGTGTTGGCAACTCTTCTGATTTGCAGACACGTTGAGAAGCTTGAAGGAAGAAATATGAGTTGTAAGGAAGACAATGACCGAATCATATAGGCACAAGAGAAACAAACAGAGGTAAATGTTATACTTCTTTAGAGTTTATCAAAATTGCAGCAATAAGGGCCACTTCGTATCAACCATGGGTAGGAGGAAAAAACTAATGGGGTATATGGAAATAGGTCTCATGGTGGTCACATTTTAGATAGAGATGACACTATTAGAGATAGCAAGTTGTTGGATACTCTGGATAGGAAAGGTGATGGATACAAGTACTATTCTAGTTCTAGTTCAGATAGGCATCATGATCGTTATCATTATCATCCTTACAAGAAGAATGATAGGGGATACTTTATAGATGAGTTTAAGAAAGCGAAGTACCTAGTTTTGACAGAGATGTGAAGAATTCCGAAGATGCAGAGGATTGGATACTTGGGATGAACAAATTATTTGAGTTGCATAACTACAAAGATAACATGAAGGCCATAGTAGTGATTTTCAGCTTGAAAGGTAAAGCAAACATTTGGTGGGAAGATGTGAAGCGGGTCAGAGACATGAAGACAAATGATTTGAGTTGGCATGAGTTCAAGAGGCTTTTGAGGAATAAGTACTTGTCAAAAAGGTACTATGACAGTAAGGCCAAAGAGCTCTATGAGCTAAATATGGGATCAATGACATATGAAGAGTACACGAATATGTTTATGGAGCTATTGAGGTATGTACCATATATTAAAGATGAGAAGGCTAAAGTTCAATGATTTTACAGTGGATTTCCATTAGCATTTAGAGATTACATTGAGTAGATGAGCCTTGGTCACTTGAGGAAGTTATTGGGAAATTGAAGTATTGCTATGAACAATCAAAGTGTAAGAATGAACCTTAGCAAGGTTGGAAAGGGAACGAAAAAGGTAAAAGTAAATGACAGCTGAAAAGAATAAGGCCCGAAAATGCAGAAGGGAAAGAAAATGTAGCACCACAAAAGACGATCAATGCAACTAGACAGGGACATGGGTCGCAGCAACAACATAGAGGCGAGGGTACTGGTTGGTTGGAGTGTTGGACATGTGGCAAGGAGCACCTTAAGAGATATTGTCCATAGAATCAGGGTCGTAGACCTCAGATATATAATGCGTAGGAGGAATAGACTGTTGGGGATATTGGTCAGAGTGTTCCTTGTAATTATGTAGCATTGGATAACAAACAGGAAGGCCATCATGCATCTATCATTGAGATGGATGGTAAGCTTTGTGATCCATTTATTTATATTTTATTGACCTTGGATCTAATTATATCTATGTTAGTCCCGACTTGGTGGATAAGTGTGGTTTGAGTAAGGAATTGCATGCAAAATATTAGTTAGTGCAGTTGGCTACAGGTAAAAAGAAGCGAGTTCATCATTGGGTAAGATCTTGTGCATTTTATTTGAATGGTATGCATACCTCAACACATCTGGATGTATTACCGTTGGGATCATGCGATATGTTTTTGGGCATTGATTGGTTGTATCTTCATAGAACCAAGGTAGATTGTTATGAAAAAACCATTGAGTGTGTTGATGAAAATGGAGAACTAAGAGTCTTACAGGGTAAGAAGAAATCCACATCAATTAGGATGGTGACAACTATGCAGGAAAAGTGTAGTCACAGGAAAGGGTGTATGTTATTTGCAATGCACAAGTCTAGTGACAAGGATAAGGAAGTTGAGGATGCAGATGTTTTGACTAGATATCCAGTTCTACAACAATTCAAGGATGTATTTTCTGAGGAAATTTTAGAGTTGCCACCTCATAGGGAAGTAGAATTTTCTATTGAGTTAGTGCCAGGGGCAGCTCCAACATCAAAGGCACCTTACAGGATGAGCACATTAGAGTTGGTTGAGTTGAAGTTGCAGTTAAAGGAAAT
Organism: Pinus taeda; assembly: GCA_000404065.3. NCBI lineage: Eukaryota > Viridiplantae > Streptophyta > Pinopsida > Pinales > Pinaceae > Pinus > Pinus taeda. Next base: position 88,020 of record APFE030408049.1, read on the forward strand.
GTTGGACAACGTATACATTAGACCAAGCGTATCACCTTGGGGCACACCAGTGTTATTCATGAAGAAGAAGGATGGTACTCTCAAATTATGCATCGACTACAAGTAGTTGAACAAAGTGACCATCAAGAACAAGTATCCATTACCGATGATTGATGACTTTTTCGATCAGTTGAAGGGAGAAACATTTTTCTTGAAGATTGATTTGAGATCCGATACCATCAGGTACACATCAAAGAGAGGACATTTAAAAGATATATTTTTGGACCAGGTATGGGCATTATGAGTTTGTCGTAGTTCCATTCAGTTTGACTAATGCTCCAAATACATTTATGTGCTTAATGAATAATGTGTTGCATCCATATTTGTATAAGTTTGTTATTGTGTCCATTGATGATATATTGGTATATTCTAAAAATGAGGAAGAACATGTTGAGCATTTAGCAACAGTGTTGAGGTTGTCAAGAGAGCATGAGTTGTATGCTAAGATAAACAAGTGTAGTTTCTTTCAGACCGAGGTACACTACTTGGGACATGTTGCCTCTAAGGAGGGAATTGTAGTAGATCTAGAAAAGATAAGAGCCATCATGGAGTAGGTAAATCCTAAGAATGTCAATGAGGTGAGATATTTCATGGGATTGGCATGCTATTATAGGAGGTTCATCAGGGACTTCTCACAGATCACTTATCCTATTACATCATTGTAGAGGAAAGGTAAGAAGTTTGAATGGACAGAGGAGTGTGAGGCTAGTTTTGAGCATATTAAGTAGTTGTTGACACATGCACCAGTGTTAAATATTGTAGATCTGGACAAAGAGTTTGTAGTGTGCATAGATGCTTGTAAGAGGGGACTTAGTCGATTCCTTATGCAGGATGGACACGTGGTATGCTATGAGTCTTAAAAACTGAATGAGCATGAGTAGAGCTACCCCACACATGATGTTGAGTTGGCAGCAATTATAAATGCATTGAAGATGTGGAGACACTATCTTCTGGGCAAGAGGTTTACATTGATGAGTGATCACAGTGGTTTGTGGTATCTATTTGACCAACCAAATATGAATGGAAAGCAGGCTCGGTGGTTGGCTATGATCAATGAGTTCGATTTTTAGATCAGATATATTAAAGGTAAAGAGAATAGAGTGGCAGATGCTCTTAGCAGATAGATACATGTAAATCAGTTAGCAATTATGAGCTCTTATGGGATAGACTTGCAAGATAGGATCTTGCAAGAAGGTCAGCGGGATGTCAAGCATATGGAGATTTTGCAGAGGTTGCAGCAAAGTATTGGTGCATGTACAGGTGATAGTACATGTACAAGTAGATGTGGTAGTACAGGTACAAGTACAGTTATGCGTACAGATACAAGTAGAGGCATAGGTACAGGTATAGGTGTAGGTGCACAGGATGTAGACTATTGTCTTACAATAGATGGATTGGTTAGATTTAGAAACATGATATATTTTCTAGACAATAGTGAGATCAAGAAGGTGATCTTGAGAGAGTTTCATGTGAAACCATATTTAGGTCACCCAAGTTATCAAAAGACATCGACAACAATGAAGATATTTTATTATTGGTCAAACCTGAAGAGGAATGTAGTATAGTTTGTGTCTAGGTGTTTCGATTATCAGCATGTGAAAGTAGAGTGTAAACATCCAGGTGGACTACTACAACTGATTGTGGTTCTAGAATGGAAATGGGAGGTTATTTCCATGGACTTCATCACATGATTTCCAAAGAGAGTGAGTCAACATGATTCCATCATGGTTATTGTGGACAGGCTGACAAAGGTTGAACACTTCATTCCAGTGTAGCCTACATTCTCAACTAGAGACATAACACTTGTATTCATTCGAGATGTGGTCAGATTGCATGGTGTTTCAAAGAATATTATGTCAGACACAGATGCAAATTTCACTTCCAATTTTTAGAAGGAGTTATTTGTATGTTTGGGCACAGAGTTGACCTTCAGTGTAACTTATAATTAACCACAAATAGATGGAAAAACAAAGAGGGTCAATAGAATATCGGAGGACATGTTAAGGATGTACGTAATGCAACAGAAGTGGGAGGAGTATCTTCATTTGGTTGAGTTCGTATACAACAATGGTTATCAAGAGTCATTGAGGATGAGTCCTTTTGAGGCATTGTATGGAGGGAGTTGTAATAGTCCCATCAATTGTAGTGATCTGATTAATAGGGTACTTATTGGATCAGATATGTTAGCAGACATGGAACAGGAAATGCAGGTAATTGAGAAGAATTTGAAGGTAGCATAGGGTAGGAAAAAGATCTATGCATATCGAAAAATGTTGTTCAAGGATTTCCAGGTTGGGGAATATGTGTACTTATGCATTAAACCAAAGAAGAGCTCCTTACAGATTGGATCATGTTCCAAGCTGACACCACAATTTTGTGGACCCTTTAGTAGTGTTAAGAAGATTGGGCCAATAGCCTATTGAATTTCACTACCTTCAATGGTGAAAACCCATGATGTTTCCCATGTGTCATTTCTTAAGAAGTATGTTGAAGATGTTGATCATGTGATTGAATAGTCTTTATTGTAGGTGGAACCCAATGGAGAATTCCAGCAGGAGCCTCAATGTATATTGCAGAAAAAGGTTCTCATACTCTAGAACCGAGTAATTGAGCAAGTTAAAGTGCAGTGGAAGCACTTTGGGCCCGATGAATCTACATGGAAGATGGAAGATCATATGCGGTCTATGTATCCTTCATTGTTTTCCAATTGAGGCAACACAATTTTGGTATGTTGTTTTGGTATATGTCTTGGTATATGTGCTGGTATATGTTTCATGATGTTTTGGTATATGTACATATGTATATGGATGTAAATACCACCATGAGCTATGTTATAAAGCTCCATGGGCAGTATGTTTTTTTTCAGCGGTTTTGCTGAGGTATAGGTGTGGTTCAACACTGAGGATGGTGTCCCCCAAGGGGGAGGGTGTTACACTAAATTTTGTCACCTTGACTATCTGCAGTTTATGTGGCCTCATCAATAGCCACATTGTCTACTTTGACAAGCTCACCCACTCCCACTATGGCAACAAGGAAGGATAGTGATCTCTCCTCACAAGTCAACAAATGGAAGTCCTAATTCCAGCAGCATTTACCCTATAGAATGTTCAGCTTTCAACCTCCCCTCCTTTGGCCCAGTGCCTGTATTTATAGTATTCTAGAAGAGGTTATTCAGTTCCAACATCAATGGGATACTCCCTCTTTTGGATGGGGTAGCTCCTCTCTTGATGGGATAAGCTCCTCTATCATAGGGGTGCATGAACCATCTGGAGGCGCTCAATACACGTCAAAAGCTCTTCTAGAAGGCTCTAGAAGTGACCATAAGTAACTTTTAAAAGATGAAACTTGCGCCTTTTGACCTTTACAGGGGTACGCACCCTAGCTTTAGCTTACAGAGCGTATTACTACGCAGGTCTAATGTATTTGGGATGCGTACACGCAGGCAAGGTAGAGAGAACCTGCGTACCCAGAGATAAACATGTTTTCAAGTGACTTTCTCTCTTTTGAAGTTTTGACATGAAGAGCAGAGGTATGGGGCTTGACAAAGAGGACAATATGGCTATTGATGGGGCCATATAACTGCAGATAGTCAAGGTGACAAAATTCAGTGTAACAGTCCCTTGTAATGCTTTGTTGCTTAGTCTCTCGTATTACTTTGTAGCTTAGTCCCTCGTAATTCTTTGTTGCTTAGTCTCTCATAGTGCTTGGCTGCTTAGTCTCTCATAGTGCTTTGTTGCTCAGTCTCTCATAGTGCTTTGCAGCTCATAGTAGCTTTAATGCTTAGTCTCTCGTAGTGCTTTACAACTTAGTCTTAGTATTGGTTTGCAGCTTAGTCTCTCGTAGTGCTTTGTAGCTTAGTCTCTTGTATTGCTTTGTAGCTTAGTCTCTCGTATTGCTTTGCGGCTTAATCTCTCATAGTGCTTTGCTCCTTAGTCTCTCATAGTGCATTGTTGCTTAGTCTCTCATAGTGCATTGTTGCTCTGTTTCTCATAGTCTCTCGTATTTCTTTGCAGCTTAGTCTCTTGTATTGCTTTGCTGCTTAGTCTCTCATAGTGCTTGGTTGCTAAGTCTCTCATAGCGCATTGCAACTTAGTCTCTCGTAGTGCTTTGCAGCTTAGTCTCTCGTAATGCTTGGCAGCTTAGTCTCTCATATTGCTTTGTAGCTTAGTCTCTCGTAGTGCTTTGTTGCTTAGTCTCTTATAGTGCTTGGCTACTTAGTCTCTCATAGTGCTTTGTTGCTCAGTCTCTCATAGTGATTTGAAGCTCATAGTAGCTTTAATGCTTAGTCTCTCGTAGTGCTTTGCAACTTAGTCTCTTGTATTGCTTTGCAAGTTAGTCTCTCATAGTGCTTTGCTGCTTAGTCTTTCATAGTGATTGGTTGCTTAGTCTCTCATAGTGCTTTGTTGCACAATCTCTCATAGTGCTTTGCAGCTCATAGTAGTTTTAATTGTTAGTCTCTTGTAGTTCTTTGCAACTTACTCTCTCATAGTGCTTTGCAACCACCCGTAGTGCTTTGCATCCTCCCATAGTGCTTTGCATCCTAGTCTCTCGTATTACTTTGCAGCTTAGTCTCTCGTATTGCTTTGTAGCTTACTCTCTCGTATTGCTTTGCATCTTAGTCTCTCGTAGCGCTTTGTTGCTCAGCCTCTCATAGTGCTTCGCTGCTTAGTCTCTCATAGTGCTATGTTGCTCAACCTCTCATAGTGCTTTGAAGCTCATAGTAGCTTTAATGGTTAGTCTCTCCTAGTGCTTTGCAACTTATTCTCTCGTCTTGCTTTGTAGCTTAGTCTCTCGTAGTGCTTTACTGCATACTCTCTCGTAGTCCTTTGTAGCTTAGTCTCTCTTAGTGCTTGGTGGCTTAGTCTCTCATAGTGCTTTGTTTCTCAATCTCTCATAGTGCTTTGCAACTTAGTCTCTCGTAGTGCTTTACAGCTTAGTCTTTCGTATTGCTTTATCGCTCAGTCACTCGTAGTGCTTGGTTTCTTAGTCTCTCATAGCCCTTGGCTGCTTAGTCTCTCATAGTGCTTTTTTGCTCTATCTCTCATAGTACTTTGTAGCTCATAGTAGCTTTAATGCTTAGTCTTTCATAGTGCTTTGCAACTTAGACTCTCGTATTTCTTTGTAGCTTAGTCTCTCGTATTGCTTTACTGCATACTCTCTCGTAGTCCTTTACAGATTGGTCTCTTGTATTGCTTTGTACCTTACTCTCTCGTATTGCTTTTCCACTTAGTCTCTCGTAGTGCTTTGCTGCTTAGTCTCTTGTAGTGCTTTGCTGCTTAGTGTTTCATAGTGCTTTGCCACTTAGTCTCTCATATTGATTTGTTGCTCAATCTCTCGTAGTGCTTTGCAGCTTAGTCTCTCGTAGTGCTTTGAAACTTAGTCTCTCGTATTGGTTTGCAAATTAGTCTCGCGTAGCGCTTTGTTGCTCAGTCTCTCATACTACTTGGCTGCTTAGTCTCTCATAGTGCTTCGTTGCTCAATCTCTCATAGTGATTTGTAGCTCATAGTAGCTTTAATGGTTAGTCCCTCGTAGTGCTTTGCAACTTATTCTCTCATATTTCTTTGTAGCTTAGTCTCTTATAGTGCTTTACTGCATACTCTCTCGTAGTCCTTTGCAGCTTAGTCTCTCATATTGCTTTGTAGCTTAGTCTCTCATATTGCTTTTCTGCTTAGTCTCTCGTAGTTCTTTGCTGCTTAGTCTCTCGTAGTGCTTTGCTGCTTAGTCTCTCATAGTGCTTTGCTACTTAGTCTCTCATAGTGCTTGGTTTCTTAGTCTCTCATAGTGATTTGTTGCTCAGTCTCTCATAGTGTTTTTCTGCTTAGTCTCTCACAATGGTTTGTTGCTAAGTCTCTCATAGTGCTTTGCAGCTCATAGTAGCTTTATTGCTTAGTCTCTCGTAGTGCTTTGCATCTCAGTCTCTCGTATTGCTTTGTAGCTTAGTCTCTTGTAGTGGTTTGCAGCTTAGTCTATTGTAGTGGTTTGCTTAGTCTATCATAGTGCTTTGTTGCTTATTCTCTCATAGTGCTTTGTTGCTTAGTCTCTCACAGTGCTTTGTTGCTCAATCTCTCATAGTGCTTTGCAGCTCATAGTAGGTTTATTCCTTAGTCTCTCGTAGTAATTTGCAACTTAGTCTCTCGTATTTCTTTGTAGCTTAGTATCTTGTAGTGCTTTGCAGCTTAGTCTCTCACAGTGCTTTGCAACTTAGTATCTTGTAGTGCTTTGCAGCTTAGTCTCTCGTAGTGCTTTGTACCTTAGTCTCTCATATTGCTTTGCAGTGTAGTCTCTTGTAGTGCTTTGCAGCTTAGTCTCTCATATTGCTTTGTAGTGTAGTCTCTCGTATTGCTTTGCAACTTAATCTTTCATAGTGCTTTGCTGCTTAGTCTCTCATAGTTCTTTGCTACTTAGCCTCTCATAGTGCTTTGCTACTTAGTCTCTCATAGTGCTTGGCTGCTTAGTCTCTCGTATAGTGCTTTGCTACTTAGCCTCTCATAGTGCTTTGCTACTTAGTCTCTCATAGTGCTTGGCTGCTTAGTCTCTCGTAGTGCTTTGTTCCTCAGTCTCGCATAGTGCTTTGTAGCTCATAGTAGCTTTATTGCTTAGTCTCTAGTAGTGCTTGGCCGCTTAGTCTCTCGTATTGCTTTGCATCTTAGTCTCTCGTAGTGCTTTGAAGCTTAGTCTCTCGTATTGCTTTGCAGCATAGTCTCTCATAGTGCTTTGCTTCTTAGTCTATCATAGTGCTTTGCTGCTTAGTCTCTCATGGTGCTTTGCTGCTTAGTATCTCATAGTGCTTGGTTGCTCACTCTCTCATAGTGCTTTGCTGCTCAATCTCTCATAGTGCTTTGCAATTCATAATAGCTTTAATGCTTAGTCTCTTGTAGTGCTTTGCAACTTACTCTCTCATAGTGCTTTGTAGCTTAGTCTCTCGTATTTCTTTCTAGCTTAGTCCCTCGTAGTGCTTTGTTGCTTAGTCTCTCATAGTGCTTGACTTCTTAGTCTTTCATAGTGCTTTGTTGCTCAATCTATCAGAGTGCTTTGCAACTCATAGTAGCTTTAATGCAAAGTCTCTCATAGCACTTTGCAACTTAGTCTCTCGTATTGCTTTGTAGCTTAGTCTCTCTTAGTGCTTTACTGCATACTCTCTTGTAGTCCTTTGCAGCTTAGTCTCTCGTATTTCTTTGTGTCTTAGTCTCTCGCATTACTTTCCTGCTTAGTCTCTCATAGTGCTTTGCTGCTTATTCTCTCATAGTGCATGGTTGCTTAGTCTCTCATAGTGCTTTGTTGCAATCTCTCATAGTGCATTGTAGCTCATAGTAGCTTTAATGCTTAGTCTCTTGTAGTGCTTTGCAACTTAGTCTCTTGTAGTGCTTTGCAACTTAGTCTCTCGTATTGCTTTATAGCTTAGTCTCTCATAGTGCTTTACTACATACTCTCTCGTAGTACTTTGCAGCTTAGTCTCTCGTATCGCTTTGTAGCTTAGTCTCTCGTATTGCTTTTCCACTTAGTCACTCGTAGTGCTTTGCTGCTTAGTCTCTCGTAGTGCTTTGCTGCTTAGTCTCTCGTAGTGCTTTGCTGCTTAGTCTCTCGTAGTGATTTGCTGCTTAGTCTCTCATAGTGATTTGTTGCTCAGTATCTCATAGTGCTTTGCAGCGTATAGTAGCTTTAATTCTTAGTCTCTCATAGTGCTTTGCAGCTTAGTCTCTTGTAGTGCTTTGCAACTTAGTCTCTCGTATTGCTTTATAGCTTAGTCTCTCATAGTGCTTTACTACATACTCTCTCGTAGTACTTTGCAGCTTAGTCTCTCGTATCGCTTTGTAGCTTAGTCTCTCGTATTGCTTTTCCACTTAGTCACTCGTAGTGCTTTGCTGCTTAGTCTCTCGTAGTGCTTTGCTGCTTAGTCTCTCATAGTGCTTTGCAGATTAGTCTCTCATAGTGCTTTGCAGCTTAGTCTCTCGTATTAGTTTAAAGCTTAGTCTCTCATAGTGCCTTGCTACTTAGTCTATTATAGTGCTTTGTTCCTTAGTCTCTCATAGTGCTTTGCTGCTTAGTCTCTCATAGTGGTTTGTTGCTCAGTCTCTCATAGTGCTTTGTTGCTCATAGTACCTTTAATGCTTAGTCTCTTGTAGTGCTTTGAAACTTAGTCTCTTGTAGTGCATTGTAGCTCAGTCTCTCATATTGCTTTGTACCTTAGTCTCTCGTAGTGCTTTGTTGCTTAGTCTCTCATAGTGCTTGGCTGCTAGTCTTTCATAGTGCTTTGTTGCTCAATCTCTCTTAGCGCTTTGTAGCTCATAGTAGCTTTAATTCAAAGTCTCTCATAGTGCTTTGCAACTTAGTGTCTCGTATGGCTTTGTAGCTTAGTCTCTTTTAGTGCTTTACTGCATACTCTCTCGTAGTGCTTTGTTTCTTAGTCTCTCATAGTGCTTGGCTGCTAGTCTCTCATAGTGCTTTGTTGCTCAATCTCTCTTAGCGCTTTGCAGCTCATAGTAGCTTTAATTCAAAGTCTCTCATAGTGCTTTGCAACTTAGTGTCTCGTATTGCTTTGGAGCTTAGTCTCTTGTAGTGCTTTACTGCATACTCTCTCGTAGTCCTTTGTAGCTTAGTCTCTCGTATTGCTTTGTAGCTTAGTCTCTCTTATTGTTTTTCCTCTTAGTCTCTTGTAGTGATTCACTGCTTAGTCTCTCGTAGTGCTTTGCTGCTTAGTCTCTCATAGTGCTTTGTTGCTAAGTCTCTCAAAGTGATTTGTTGCTCAGTCTCTCATAGTGCTTTGCAACTTAGTCTCTCGTAGTGCTTTGCAGCTTAGTCTCTCATACTGCTTTGCAGCCTAGTCTCTCATAATGCTTTGTAGCTTACTCTCTCGTATGTGCTTTGTTCCTTAGTCTCTCATACTGCTTGGCTGCTTAGTCTCTCATAGTGCTTTGTTGCTCAGTCTCTCCTAGTGCTTTGCAGCTTAGTCTCTCAGAGTGCTTTGCCGCTTAGTCTCTCATAGTGCTTTGTTGCTTAGTCTCTCTTAGTGCTTCACATCTCATAGGTGCCTTAGTACTCAGTCTCTCGTAGTGCTTAGCAACTTAGTCTCTCGTAGTGCTTTGCAACTTACTCTCTCGTATTGCTTTGCATCTTACTCTCTCGTAGTGCTTTGTTGCTTAGTCTCTCGTAGTGCTTGGTTGCTTAGTCTGTCATAGTGCTTTGTTGCTCAGTCTCTCATAGTGCTTTGTAGCTCATAGTAGCTTTAATGCTTAGTCTCTCGTAGTGCTTTGCAACTTAGCCTCCCGTATTGCTTTGCAGCTTAGTCTCTTGTATTGCTTTGCAGCTTAGTCTCTCATAGTGCTTTCCTGCATAGTCTCTCATAGTGCTTTGCTACTTAGTCTCTCGTAGTGCTTTGCAGCTTAGTCTCTCATAGTGCTTTGCAGCTTAGTCTCTCGCATTGCTTTGTAGCTTAGTTTGTCGTATTTCTTTGTAGCTTAGTTTGTTGTATTTCTTTGTAACTTAATCTCTCACAGTGCTTTGCTACTTAGTCTCTCATAATGCTTTGCTGCTTAGTCTCTCATAGTGATTGGTTGCTTACTCTCTCATAGTGCTTTGTTGGTCAATCTCTCATAGTGCTTTGTAGCTCATAGTAGATTTAATTGTTAGTCTCTTTTAGTGCTTTGCAACTTAGTCTCTCGTAGTGCTTTGCAGCTTAGTCTCTCGTATTGCTTTATTGCTTAGTATCTTGTAGTGTTTTTTTGCTTAGTCTCTCGTGGTGCTTCGCCACTTAGTCTCTCATAGTGCTTTGTTGCTTAATCTCTCATAGTGCTTTGCAGCTCATAGTAGCTTTAATGGTTAGTCTCTCATAGTGCTTTTCAACTTAGTCTCTCGTATTGCTTTATAGCTTAGTCTCCCGTATTGCTTTTCCGCTTAGTCTCTCGTAGTGCTTTGCTACTTAGTCTCTCATAGTGCTTTGCTACTTAGTTTCTCATAGTGCTTTGCAGCTTATAGTAGCTTTAGTTCTTAGTCTCTCATCGTGCTTTGCAACTTAGTCTCTCGTACTGCTTTGCAGCTTAGTCTCTCGTAGTGCTTTGCAGCCTAGTCTCTCGTCGTACTTTGCAGCTTAGTCTCTCATAGTTATTTTCAGCTTAGTCTCTCGTATTTCTTTGTAGCTTAGTCTCTCGTAGTTCTTTGCAGTCTATTCTCTCGTACTTCTTTGCAGCTTAGTCTCTCATATTGCTTTGCAGCTTAGTCTCTCGCAGTGCTTTCTTGTTTAGTCTCTCATAGTGCTTTGCTGCATAGTCTCTCATAGTGCTTTGTTGCTCAATCTCTCATAGTGCTTTGCAACTCATACGAGCTTTATTGCTTAGTCTCTTAAGTGCTTTGCAACATAGTCTCTCGTATTGCTTTGCAGCTTAGTCTCTCATAGTGCTTTGTTGCTTAGTCTCTCATAGTGCTTGGCCGCTTAGTCTCTCATAGTGCTTTGTTGCTCATTCTCTCATAGAGCTTTGCAGCTCACAGTAGCTTTAATGCTTAGTCTCTCATAGTGATTTGCAACTTAGCCTCTCGTATTGCTTTGCGGCTTAGTCTCTCGTAGTGCTCTGTAGCTTAGTCTCTCATATTTCTTTGTAGCTTAGTCTCTCGTATTGCTTTGCATCTTAATCTCTCATAGTGCTTTGCTACTTAGTCTCTCATAGTGCTTTGCTACTTAGTCTCTCATAGTGCTTGGCTGCTTAGTCTCTCATAGTGCTTTGTTGCTCAGTCTCTCATAGTGCTTTGCAGCTCATAGTAGCTTTAATGCTTAGTCTCTCATAGTTCTTTGCAACTTAGTCTCTCGTATTTCTTTGTAGCTTAGTCCCTAGTAGTTATTTGTAGCTTAGTCCCTCGTATTGGTTTGCAGCTTAGTTTGTTATATTGCTTTGCAGCTTAATCTCTCATAGTGCTTTGCTGCTTAGTATCTCATAATGCTTGGTTTCTTAGTCCCTCATAGTGCTTTGATGCTCAATTTCTCATAGTGCTTTGCACGTCATAGTAGCTTTAATGCTTATTCTCTTGTAGTGCTTTGCAACTTAGTCTCTTGTAGTGCTTTGTAGCTTAGTCTTTTTTAGTGCTTTACTGCATACTCTCTCGTAGTCCTTTGTAGCTTAGTCTCTCATAGTGTTTTTCTGCTTAGTCTCTCACAATGGTTTGTTGCTAAGTCTCTCATAGTGCTTTGCAGCTCATAGTAGCTTTATTGTTTAGTCTCTCGTAGTGCTTTGCATCTCAGTCTCTCATATTGCTTTGTAACTTAGTCTCTTGTAGTGGTTTGCAGCTTAGTCTATTGTAGTTGTTTGCTTAGTCTATCATAGTGCTTTGTTGCTTATTCTCTCATAGTGCTTTGTTGCTTAGTCTCTCACAGTGCTTTGTTGCTCAATCTCTCATAGTGCTTTGCAGCTCATAGTAGCTTTATTCCTTAGTCTCTCGTAGTACTTCGCAACTTAGTCTCTCGTATTTCTTTGCAACTTAGTATCTTGTAGTGCTTTGCAGCTTAGTCTCTCACAGTGCTTTGCAACTTAGTATCTTGTAGTGCTTTGTAGCTTAGTCTCTCGTAGTTCTTTGTACCTTAGTCTCTCATATTGCTTTGCAGCGTAGTCTCTTGTAGTGCTTTGCAGCTTAGTCTCTCATATTGCTTTGTAGCTTAGTCTCTCGTATTGCTTTGCAACTTAATCTTTCATAGTGCTTTGCTGCTTAGTCTCTCATAGTGCTTTGCTACTTAGCCTCTCATAGTGCTTTGCTACTTAGTCTCTCATAGTGCTTGGCTGCTTAGTCTCTCGTAGTGCTTTGTTCCTCAGTCTCGCATAGTGCTTTGCAGCTCATAGTAGCTTTATTGCTTAGTCTCTAGTAGTGCTTGGCCGCTTAGTCTCTCGTATTGCTTTGCATCTTAGTCTCTCATAGTGCTTTGCAGCTTAGTCTCTCGTATTGCTTTGCAGCATAGTCTCTCATAGTGCTTTGCTGCTTAGTCTATCATAGTGCTTTGCTGCTTAGTCTCTCATGGTGCTTTGCTACTTAGTATCTCATAGTGCTTGGTTGCTCACTCTCTCATAGTGCTTTGCTGCTCAATCTCTCATAGTGCTTTGGAATTCATAATAGCTTTAATGCTTAGCCTCTTGTAGTGCTTTGCAACTTAGTCTCTCATAGTGCTTTGTAGCTTAGTCTCTCGTATTTCTTTCTAGCTTAGTCCCTCGTAGTGCTTTGTTGCTTAGTCTCTCATAGTGCTTGACTACTTAGTCTTTCATAGTGCTTTGTTGCTCAATCTATCTCAGTGCTTTGCAACTCATAGTAGCTTTAATGCAAAGTCTCTCATAGCACTTTGCAACTTAGTCTCTTGTATTGCTTTGTAGCTTAGTCTCTCTTAGTGCTTTACTGCATACTCTCTTGTAGTCCTTTGCAGCTTAGTCTCTCGTATTTCTTTGTGGCTTAGTCTCTCGCATTGCTTTCCTGCTTAGTCTCTCATAGTGCTTTGCTGCTTAGTCTCTCATAGTGCATGGTTGCTTAGTCTCTCATAGTGCTTTGTTGCAGTCTCTCATAGTGCTTTGTAGCTCATAGTAGCTTTAATGCTTAGTCTCTTGTAGTGCTTTGCAACTTAGTCTCTCGTATTGCTTTATAGCTTAGTCTCTCATAGTGCTTTACTACATACTCTCTCGTAGTACTTTGCAGCTTAGTCTCTCGTATCACTTTGTAGCTTAGTCTCTCGTATTGCTTTTCCACTTAGTCACTCGTAGTGCTTTGCTGCTTAGTCTCTCATAGTGCTTTGCTGCTTAGTCTCGCGTAGTGCTTTGCTGCTTAGTCTCTCATAGTGCTTTGTTGCTTAGTCTCTCGTAGTGATTTGCTACTTAGTCTCTCATAGTGATTTGTTGCTCAGTATCTTATAGTGCTTTGTAGCGTATAGTAGCTTTAATTCTTAGTCTCTCATAGTGCTTTGCAGCTTAGTCTCTCGTAGTGCTTTGCAACTTAGTCTCTTGTAGTGCTTTCCAGAGCATAGTAGCTTTAGTACTTATTCTCTAGTAGTGCTTTGTAACTTAGTCCCTTGTAGTGCTTTGCAGCTTACTCTCTCGTATTGCTTTGCAACTTAGTCTCTCGTAGTTCTTTGTTGCTTAGTCTCTCATAGTGCTTGGTTGCTTAGTCTCTCATAGTGCTTTGTTGCTCAGTCTCTCATAGTGCTTTGTAGCTCATAGGTGCTTTAATGCTTAGTCTCTCGTAGTGTCTTGCAACTTAGTCTCTCGTATTGATTTGCAGCTTAGTCTCTCGTAGTGCTTTGTAGGTTAGTCTCTCATAGTGCTTTGTTGCTCAATCTCTCATAGTGCTTTGCAACTTAGTCTCCCGTAGTGATTTGTTGCTTAGTCTCTCATAGTGCTTTCTTGCTCTATCTCTCATAGTGATTTGCAGCTCATAGTAGCTTTAATGCTTAGTCTCTCGTACGGTTTTGCAACTCAGTCTCTCGTATTGCTTTGTAGCTTAGTCTCTTGTAGTGCTTTACTGGATACTCTCTCATTGTCCTTTGGAGCTTAGTCTCTCGTATTGCTTTTTCGCAGTGCTTTGCGGCCTAGTCTCTCATATTGCTTGGTTGCTTAGTCTCTGATAGTTCTTTGTTTCTCAGTCTCTCATAGTGATTTCCAGCTCATAGTAGCTTTAATTCTTAGTCTCTTGTAGTGCTTTGCAACTTTCTCTCTCGTAGTACTTTGCAACTTTGTCTCTTACTTCTTTGTAGCTTAGTCTCTCGTAGTGCTTTGTTGCTTAGTATCTCATAGTGCTTGGCTGCTTAGTCTCTCATAGTGCTTTACTGCATACTCTCTCATAGACCTTGTAGCTTAGTCTCTCGTATTTCTTTGTAGCTTAGTCTCTCGTATTGCTTTTCTGCTTAGTCTCTCGTAGTGCTTTGCTACTTAGTCTCTCATAGTGCTTTGCTGCTTAGTATCTCATAGTGATTTTTTGCTCAGTCTCTCATAGTGATTTGGAGCTTATAGTAGATTTAATGCCTTGTCTCTCATAGTGCTTTGCAACTTAGTCTCTTGTAGTGCTTTGCAGCTTAGTCTCTCTTAGTGCTTTGCAGCTTCGTCTCTCATATTTCTTTGCAACTTAGTCTCTCATAGTGCTTTTCTGCTTAGTCTCTCATAGTTCTTTGCTGCTCAGCCTCTCATAGTGCTTTGCAGCTCATAGTATCTTTATTGCTTAGTCTCTCGTAGTGTTTCGCAACATAGTCTATCGTATTGCTTTGCAGATTAGTCTCTCATAGTGCTTTGCAGCTTAGTCTCTCGTATTAGTTTAAAGCTTAGTCTCTCATAGTGCCTTGCTACTTAGTCTATTATAGTGCTTTGTTTCTTAGTCTCTCATAGTGCTTTGCTGCTTAGTCTCTCATAGTGGTTTGTTGCTCAGTTTCTCATAGTGCTTTGTTGCTAATAGTACCTTTAATGCTTAGTCTCTTGTAGTGCTTTGAAACTTAGTCTCTCGTAGTGCATTGTAGCTCAGCCTCTCATATTGCTTTGTACCTTAGTCTCTCGTAGTGCTTTGTTGCTTAGTCTCTCATAGTGCTTGGCTGCTAGTCTCTCATAGTACTTTGTTGCTCAATCTCTCTTAGCGCTTTGCAGCTCATAGTAGCTTTAATTCAAAGTCTCTCATAGTGCTTTGCAACTTAGTGTCTCGTATGGCTTTGTAGCTTAGTCTCTTGTAGTGCTTTACTGCATACTCTCTCGTAGTGCTTTGTTTCTTAGTCTCTCATAGTGCTTGGCTACTAGTCTCTCATAGTGCTTTGTTGCTCAATCTCTCTTAGCGCTTTGCAGCTCATAGTAGCTTTAATTCAAAGTCTCTCATAGTGCTTTGCAACTTAGTGTCTCGTATTGCTTTGTAGCTTAGTCTCTTGTAGTGCTTTACTGCATACTCTCTCGTAGTCCTTTGTAGCTTAGTCTCTCGTATTGCTTTGTAGCTTAGTCTCTCTTATTGCTTTTCCTCTTGGTCTCTTGTAGTGATTCACTGCTTAGTCTCTCGTAGTGCTTTGCTTCTTAGTCTCTCATAGTGCTTTGTTGCTAAGTCTCTCAAAGTGATTTGTTGCTCAGTCTCTCATAGTGCTTTGCAACTTAGTCTCTCGTAGTGCTTTGCAGCTTAGTCTCTCATACTGCTTTGCAGCTTAGTCTCTCATATTGCTTTGCAGCTTAGTCTCTCGTAGTGCTTTGTTGCTTAGTCTCTCATACAGCTTGGCTGCTTAGTCTCTCATAGTGCTTTGTTGCTTAGTCTCTCCTAGTGCTTTGCAACTTAGTCTCTCGAGTGCTTTGCTGCTTAGTCTCTCATAGTGCTTTGTTGCTTAGTCTCTCTTAGTGCTTCACATCTCATAGGTGCTTTAGTACTCAGTCTCTCGTAGTGCTTAGCAACTTAGTCTCTCCTAGTGCTTTGCAACTTACTCTCTCGTATTGCTTTGCATCTTAGTCTCTCGTAGTGCTTCGTTGCTTAGTCTCTCATAGTGCTTGGTTGCTTAGTCTCTCATAGTGCTTTGTTGCTCAGTCTCTCATAGTGCTTTGTAGCTCATAGTAGCTTTAATGCTTAGTCTCTCGTAGTGCTTTGCAACTTAGCCTCACGTATTGCTTTGCAGCTTAGTCTCTTGTATTGCTTTGCAGCTAAGTCTCTCATAGTGCTTTCCTGCATAGTCTCTCGTAGTGCTTTGCTACTTAGTCTCTCGTAGTGCTTTGCAGCTTAGTCTCTCATAGTGCTTTGCAGCTTAGTCTCTCGCATTGCTTTGTAGCTTAGTTTGTTGTATTTCTTTGTAGCTTAGTTTTTCGTATTTCTTTGTAACTTAATCTCTCACAGTGCTTTGCTACTTAGTCTCTCATAATGCTTTGCTGCTTAGTCTCTCATAGTGATTGGTTGCTTACTCTCTCATAGTGCTTTGTTGGTCAATCTCTCATAGTGCTTTGTAGCTCATAGTAGCTTTAATGGTTAGTCTCTTTTAGTGCTTTGCAACTTAGTCTCTCGTAGTGCTTTGCAGCTTAGTCTCTCGTATTGCTTTGTTGCTTAGTATCTCGTAGTGCTTTTTTGCTTAGTCTCTCGTAGTGCTTCGCCACTTAGTCTCTCATAGTGCTTTGTTACTTAATCTCTCATAGTGCTTTGCAGCTCATAGTAGCTTTAATGGTTAGTCTCTCATAGTGCTTTGCAACTTAGTCTCTCGTATTGCTTTATAGCTTAGTCTCCCGTGTTGCTTTTCCGCTTAGTCTCTCGTAGTGCTTTGCTACTTAGTCTCTCATAGTGCTTTGCTACTTAGTTTCTCATAGCAATTTGTAGCTTATAGTAGCTTTAGTTCTTAGTCTCTCATCGTGATTTGCAACTTAGTCTCTCGTACTGCTTTGCAGCTTAGTCTCTCGTAGTGCTTTGCAGCCTAGTCTCTCGTCGTACTTTGCAGCTTAGTCTCTCATAGTTATTTTCATCTTAGTCTCTCGTATTGCTTTGTAGCTTAGTCTCTCGTAGTGCTTTGCAGTCTAGTCTCTCGTACTGCTTTGCAGCTTAGTCTCTCATATTGCTTTGCAGCTTAGTCTCTCGTAGTGCTTTCTTGTTTAGTCTCTCATAGTGCTTTGCTGCATAGTCTCTCATAGTGCTTTGTTGCTCAATCTCTCATAGTGCTTTGCAACTCATAGGAGCTTTATTGCTTAGTCTCTTAGGTGCTTTGCAACATAGTCTCTCGTATTGCTTTGCAGCTTAGTCTCTCATAGTTCTTTGTTGCTTAGTCTCTCATAGTGCTTGGCTGCTTAGTCTCTCATAGTGCTTGGCTGCTTAGTCTCTCATAGTGTTTTGTTGCTCATTCTCTCATAGAGCTTTGCAGCTCACAGTAGCTTTAATGCTTAGTCTCTCATAGTGCTTTGCAACTTAGCCTCTCGTATTGCTTTGCGGCTTAGTCTCTCGCAGTGCTTTGTAGCTTAGTCTCTCATATTGCTTTGTAGCTTAGTCTCTCGTATTGCTTTGCATCTTAATCTCTCATAGTGCTTTGCTGCTTAGTCTCTCATAGTGCTTTGATACTTAGTCTCTCATAGTGCTTGGCTGCTTAGTCTCTCATAGTGCTTTGTTGTTCAGTCTCTCATAGTGCTTTGCAGCTCATAGTAGCTTTAATGCTTAGTCTCTCATAGTTCTTTGCAACTTAGTCTCTCGTATTTCTTTGCAGCTTAGTCCCTCGTAGTGCTTTGTAGCTTAGTCCCTCGTATTGGTTTGCAGCTTAGTTTGTTATATTGCTTTGCAGCTTAATCTCTCATAGTGCTTTGCTGCTTAGTATCTCATAATTCTTGGTTTCTTAGTCCCTCATAGTGCTTTGATGCTCAATTTCTCATAGTGCTTTGCACGTCATAGTAGCTTTAATGCTTATTCTCTTGTAGTGCTTTGCAACTTAGTCTCTTGTAGTGCTTTGTAGCTTAGTCTTTTTTAGTGCTTTACTACATACTCTCTTGTAGTCCTTTGTAGCTTAGTCTCTCGTATTGCTTTGTAGCTTAGTCTCTCGTATTGCTTTTCTGCTTAGTCTCTCGTAGTGCTTTGCTACTTAGTCTCTCGTAGTTCTTTGTTGCTTAGTCTCTCATAGTGCTTGCCTACTTAGTCTCTCATAGTGCTTTGTTGCTCAGTCTCTCATAGTGCTTTGCAGCTCATAGTAGCTTTAATACTTAGTCTCTTGTAGTGCTTTGCAAATTAGTCTTTCGTAGAGCTTTGCAGCTTAGTCTTCTATATTGGTTTGTAGCTTAGTCTGTCGTGGTGCTTTACTGCATACTCTCTCGTAGTCCTTTGCAGCTTAGTCTCTCATATCGCTTTGTAGCTTAGCCTCTCGTATTGTTGTTCCGCTTAGTCTCTCGTAGTGCTTTCCTACTTAGTCTCTCATAGTAATTTGTTGCTTAGTCTCTCATAGTGATTTGTTGCTTAGTCTCTCATAGTGCTTTGCAGCTTATAGTAGCTTTAATGCTTAGTCTCTCATAGTTCTTTGCAGCGTAGTCTCTCGTAGTGCTTTGCAGCTTAGTCTCTTGTATTACTTTCCAACTTAGTCTCTCGTAGTGCTTTGTTGCTTAATCTCTCATAGTGCTTGGCTGCTTAGTCTCTCATAGTGCTTTGTTGCTCAGTCTCTCATAGTGCTTTGCAGCTCATAGTCGCTTTATTGCTTAGTCTCTCATAGTGCTTTGCAACTTAGTTTCCCGTATTGCTTTGCAGCTTAGTCTCTCGTAGTGCTTTCCAGCATAGTCTCTCATATTTCTTTGCATCTTAGTCTCTCATAGTGCTTTGCAGCTTAGTCTATCATAGCACTTTGCTGCTTAGTCTCTCATAGTGCTTTCTTTGTTAGTCTCTCATAGTGCTTTGTTTGTCAGTCTCTCATAGTGCTTTGTGGCTAATAGTAGCTTTAGTACTTAGTCTCTCGTAGTGCTTTGCAACTTAGTCTCTCGTAGTTCTTTGCAGCTTACTCTCTCGTATTGCTTTGCAACTTAGTCTCTCATAGTGATTTGCTGCTTAGTCTCTCATAGTGCTTTGCTGCTCAGTCTCTCATTGTGCTTTGTAGCTCATAGTAGCTTTAATGCTTAGTCTCTCGTAGTGCCTTGCAACTTAGTCTCTCGTATTGCTCATTTGTCAATTTGTCGCTAATTTATCATGCGGAAAGAGTTATTTTTGCTGACAAAACTAACCTCCCTAGGGGTCTAAGACTCTCTAGTGACAAACAAGACAATTAAGAGCAATCCTTCTCTAAACATGCATTATTCTATGAGAAACCAAGTGTTTTTCGATCCTACC
>APFE030408049.1:106801-125858 GCA_000404065.3 Pinus taeda
TTATTCTATGAGAAACCAAGTGTTGTTCGATCCTACCTCAAATCCAACGCTTGTTGTAGCAGTCTAGCCTTGCTGATCCAGATGAGCTCCTCCTTCACTTTACGACCTGCATACACTAACAGTCGAACGATTACATAACACCTGAATATTTCATAAAACAAAGCATATTCATCATATAGACCAAGGAGTACATGAAATAATTCATTAACAACAAATCATTGAGAAGAATGGACTTATTTGTATTAAGGAAACAAAAAAGGAAACATTACAACCTGAGCCTTGGTGTTGTGCAAGCTCCTCCCAGGGTCCAACAAGAGATTTCCTCTACTTTGACAAGCTCACCCACTCCCAATATGGCAACAAGGAAGGATAGTGATCTCTCCTCACAAGTCAACAATGGAGGTCCTAATTCCAGCAGCATTTACCCTTTAGAATGTTCAGCTTTCAACCTCCCCTCCCTTGGCCCAATGCCTGTATTTATAGTGTTCTAGAGGAAGTTATTCAGTTCCAACATCAATGGGATACTCCCTCTTTTGGATAGGGTAGCTCCTCCCTTGATGGGATAAGTTCCTCTATCATAGGGATGCATGAACCATCTGGAGGCGCTCAATACACGTCAAACACTCTTCTAGGAAGCTCTAGAAGTGACCACAAGTAACTTTTTTAAGATGAAACTCGCGCCTTTTGACCTTTACAGGAGTACGCACCCATCCCTTGACTTATAGAGCGTACAAGTACGCAGATACAATGAGCTTGGGATGCGTACACGCAGGCAAGGTAGAGAGAACCTGCGTACCCAGAGATAAACATGATTTTTAATGACTTTCTCTCTTTTTGAAGTCTGACATGGAGAGCAGAGGTATAAGGTTTGACAAGGAGGATAGTATGACTGTTGATGGAGCCATACTAACTGCAGATAGTCATGGTGACAAATTTTAGTGTAACACTTAGTCTCTCATAGTGCTTTGTTGCTCAGTCTCTCATTGTGCTTTGAAACTCATAGTAGCTTTAATGCTCAGTCTATCGTAGTGCTTTGCAACTTAGTCTCTCGTTGTGCTTTGTAGCTTAGTCTCTTGTATTGCTTTGTAGCTTAGTCTCTCATAGTGCTTTGTTGCTTAGTCTCTCATAGTGCCTTGCTGATTAACGTATCATAGTGGTTTATTGCTCTGTCTCTCATAGTGCTTTGCATCTCATGGTAGCTTTAATGCTTAGCCTGTCGTAGTGCTTTGCAACTTAGTCTCTCGTATTGCTTTGCAGCTTTGTCTCTCGTAGTGCTTTGCTACATAGTCTCTCGTGGTACTTTGCTGCTTAATCTGTCGTAGTGCTTTGCTGCTTAGTCTCTCATAGCGTTTTGTTGCTTAGTCTCTCACAGTTCTTCATTGCTTAGTCTCTCATAGTGCTTTGTTGCTCAGTCTCTCATAGTTCTTTGTTGCTCAGTCTCTCATAGTGCTTGGTTGCTTTGCATCTCATAGTAGCTTTAATGCTTATTCTGTCGTAGTGCATTGCAACTTAGTCTCTCATAATGCTTTGCAGCTTAGTCTCTCGTATTGCTTTGCAGCTTAGTCTCTCGTATCGCTTTGTTTCTTAGTGTCTCACACTGCTTGGTTGCTTAGTCTCTCATAGTGCTTGGCTGCTTAGCCTGTCATAGTGCTTTTTTGCTCAGTCTCTCATAATGTTTTGCTGCTCATAGTAGCTTTAATGCTTAGTCTCTAGTAGTGCTTTTCAACTTAGTCTCTAGCAGTGCTTTGCAGCTTAGTCTTTCATATTGCTTTGTTGCTTAGTCTCTCATAGTGCTTTGTTGCTTAGTCTCTCATAGTGCTTGGCTGCTTAGTCTCTCATAGTGCTTTGTTACTCAGTCTCTCATAGTGCTTTGTAGCTCATAGTAGCTTTAATGCTTAGTCCCTAGTAGTGCTTTGAAACTTAGTCACTAGTAGTGATTTGCAGCTTAGTCTTTCATATTTCTTTGCTGCTTAGTCTCACATAATGCTTTGCCGCTTAGTCTTTGATAGTGCTTGCCTACTTAGTCTCTCATAGTTCTTTTTTGCTCTGTCTCTCATAGTGCTTTGTAGCTCATAGTTGCTTTAATGCTTAGTCTTCAGTAGTGCTCTGCAACTTATTCTCTTGTATTGCTTTAATGCTTAGTCTCTCTTAGTGCTTTGCAACTTAGTCTCTCATATTGCTTTGTAGCTTAGTCTCTCGTATTGCTTTGCAACTTAGTCTCTTGTAATGCTTTGTACTCATAGTAGCTTTGATGCTTAGTCTCCTCTCATAGTGCTTTTCAACTTACTCTCTCATAGTGCTTTGTAGCTTAGTCTCTCGTATTGCTTTGCAGCTTAGTCTCTTGTATTGTTTTTCCACTTAGACTCTCGTATTGCTTTGCAGCTTAGACTCTCGTACTACTTTGATACTTAGTCTCTCATAGTGCTTCATTGCTTAGTCTCTCATAGTGCTTGGTTTCTAAGTCTCTCATAGTGCTTTGAAACTTAGTCTCTCGTAGTGCTTTATTGCTCAATCTGTAGCTTTAATGATTAGTCTCTTGTAGTGCTCAATCTGTAGCTCAATCTGTTGCTCAATCTGTAGCTCATAGTAGCTTTAATGATTAGTCTCTTGTAGTGCTTTGCAAATTAGTCTCTCATAGTGCTTTGCAACTTAGTCTCTCGTATTGCTTTGAAGCTTAGTCTCTCTCGTAGTCCTTTGTAGCTTAGTCTCTCGTATTGCTTTGTAGCTTAGTCTCTCGTATTGCTTTTCTACCTAGTCTTTCGTAGTGCTTTGTTGCTTAGTCTCTCATAGTGCTTTGCTGCTTAGTCTCTCATAGTGCTTGGTTGCTTAGTCTCTCATAGTGATTTGTTGCTCAGTATCTCATAGTGCTTTGTAGCTTATAGTAGCTTTAATGCTCAGTCTCCCATAGTGATTCGCAACTTAGTTTCTCGTAGTGCTTTGCAGCTTACTCTCTCGTAGTGCTTTCCAGCTTAGTCTCTCGCATTGCTTTGCAGCATACTCTCTCGTAGTGCTTTGTTGCTTAGTCTCTCATAGTGCTTTGTTGCTCAGTCTCTCATAGTGCTTTGCATCTCATAGTAGCTTTATTGCTTAGTCTCTCCTAGTGCTTTGCAACTTAGTCTCTTGTATTTCTATGTAGCTTAGTCTCCCGTAGTGCTTTGCAGCTTAGTCTCTCATATTGCTTTGCATCTTAGTCTCTCATTGTGCTTTGCTGCTTAGTCTATCATAGTGCTTTCTTACTTAGTCTCTCATAGTGCTTTGCTGTTTAGTCTCTCATAGTGCTTGGTTGCTAAGTCTCTCATAGTGCTTTGCAACTTAGTCTCTCATAGTGCTTTGCAGCTTAGTCCCTCGTAGTGCTTTGCCGCTTAGTCTCTCATATTGCTTTGTAACTTAGTCTCTCATAGTGCTTTGTTACTTAGTCTCTCATAGTGCTTGGTTGCTTAGTCTCTCATAGTGCTTTGTTGCTCAGTCTCTCATAGTGCTTTGCAGCTCATAGTAGCTTTAATGCTTAGCCTCTCGTAGTGCTTTACAACCTAGTCTCTCATATTGGTTTGCAGCTTAGTCTCTTGTAGTGCTTTGTAGCTTAGTCTCTTGTATTGCTTTGCAGCTTAGTCTCTCGTATTACTTTGCGACTTAATCTCTCATAGTGCTTTGCTACTAGGTCTCTCATAGTGCTTTGCTGCTTAGTCTCTCATAGTGCTTTGTTGCTATGTTTCTCATAGTCTCTCGTATTTCTTTGCAACTTTCTCTCGTATTGCTTTGCTGCTTAGTCTCTCATAGTGCTTGGTTGCTAAGTCTCTCATAGTGCTTTGCAACTTAGTCTCTCACAGTGCTTTGTAGCTTAGTCTCTCGTAATGCTTGGCAGCTTAGTCTCTCATATTGCTTTGTAGCTTAGTCTCTCTTAGTGCTTTGTTGCTTAGTCTCTCATAGTGCTTGGCTACTTTGTCTCTCATAGTTCTTTGTTGCTCAGTCTTTCATAGTGCTTTGAAGCTCATAGTAGCTTTAATGCTTAGACTAACATAGTGCTTTGCAACTTAGTCTCTCATATTTCTTTGCAAGTCAGTCTCTCATAGTGCTTTGTAGCTTAGTCTCTCGTATTGTTTTACAACTTAGTCTGTCGTATTCCTTTGCAGCCTAATCTCTCATAGTGCTTTGCTTCTTAGTCTCTCATAGTGCCTTGATGCTTAGTCTCTCATAGTGATTGGTTGCTTAGTCTCTCATAGTGCTTTGTTGCACAATATCTAATAGCACTTTGCATCTCATAGTGGTTTTAATTGTTAGTCTCTTGTAGTGCTTTGAAACTTGGTCTCTCGTAGTGCTTTGCAGCTTAGTCTCTTGTATTGCTTTGTAGCTTTATCTCTCATAGTGCTTTGTTTCTTAGTCTCTCACAGTGCTTGGCTGCTTAGTCTCTCATAGTGCTTTGTTTCTCAATCTCTCATAGTGCTTTGCACCTCAAAGTAGCTTTAATTGTTAGTTTCTCGTAGTCCTTTGCAACTTAGTCTCTCGTAGTGCTTTGTAGCTTAGTCTCTCGTAGTGCTTTGTTGCTTAGTCTCTCATAGTGCTTTGATACTTAGTCTCTCATAGTGATTGGTTGCTTAGTCTCTCATAGTGCTTTGTTGCTCAATCTCTCATAATGCTTTGGAGATCATAGTAGCTTTATTGCTTAGTCTCTCGTAATGCCTTGCAACTTAGTCTCTCGTATTGCTTTGCAGCTTAGTCTCTCGTAGTGCTTTGCAGCTTATTCTCTCGTATTGCTTTGTAGCTTAGTCTCTCAAAGTGCTTTGCTGCTCAGTCTATCATAGTGTTTTGCTACTTAGTCTATCATTATGCTTTGATACTTAGTCTCTCATAGTGCTTTGTTGCTCAATAGCGCATAGTGCTTTGCAGCTCATAGTATTTTTAATGCTTACTCTCTTGTAGTGCTTTGCAACTTAGTCTCTCATAGTGCTTTGCAGCTTAGTCTGTCATATTGCTTTGTAGCTTAGTCTCTCATAGTGCTTTGTTGCTCAATCTCTCATAATGCTTTGCAGCTCATAGTAGCTTTAATGCTTAGTCTCTCGTAGTGCTTTTCAACTTAGTCTCTCGTATTGCTTTGTAGCTTAGTCTCTCGTAGTGCTTTACTGCATACTCTCTCGTAGTCCTTTGCAGCTTAGTCTCTCTTATTTCTTTGTAGCTTACTCTCTCGTATTGTGTTTCCACTTAGTCTCTCATATTGCTTTGTAGCTTAGTCTCTCGTAGTGCTTTGTTGCTTAGTCTCTCATAGTGCTTTGTTGCTCAGTCTCTCATAGTGCTTTGTTGCTCAGTCTCTCATAGTGCTTTGTTGCTTAGTCTTGGTTGCTTAATCTCTCATAGTGCTTTGTTGCTCAGTCTCTCATAGTGCTTTGCAGCTCATAGTACCTTTATTGCTTATTCTCTCATAGTGCTTTGTAACTTAGTCTCTCGTATTGCTTTGTAGCTTAGTCTCTCGCAGCGCTTTGTAGCTTAGTCTCTTGTATTGTTTTGCAGCTTAGTCTCTCATATTGCTTTGCTACTTAGTCTCTCATAGTGCTTGTTTTCTTAGTCTCTCACAGTGCTTTGTTGCTCAATCTCTCATATTGCTCTACAGCTCATAGTAGCTTTAATGCTTAGTCTCTCCTAGTCCCTTGCAACTTAGTCTCTCGTAGTGCTTTACAGCTTAGTCTCTCGTATTGCTTTGTAGCTTATTCTCTCGTAGCGCTTTGTTACTCAGTCTCTCATAGTGCTTGGCTGCTTAGTCTCTCATAGTGCTTTGTTGCTTAGTCTCTCGTAGTGCTTTGGAGCTTAGTCTCTCGTAGTGCTTTGCTATATAGTCTCTCGTAGTGCTTTCCAGCTTAGTCTCTTGTATTTCTTTGCAGCTTAGTCTCTCGTAGTGCTTTGTTGCTTAGTCTCTCATAGTTCTTGGTTGCTTAGTCTCTCATAGTGCTTTGTTGCTCAGTCTCTCATAGTGCTTTGCAGCTCATAGTAGCTTTAATGCTTAGTCTCTCATAGTGCTTTGCAACTTAGTCTCTCGTATGGTTTTGCAGCTTAGTCTCTCATATTTCTTTGCAGCTTAGTCTCTCATATTGCTTTGAAGCTTAATCTCTCATAGTGCTTTGCTGCTTAGTCTTTTATAGTGCTTTACTGCTTAGTCTCTGATAGTGCTTTGTTGCGTAGTCTCTCATAGTGCTTGGTTGCTTAGTCTCTCATAGTGCTTTGTTGCTCAGTCTCTCATAGTCCTTTGCAACTCATAGTAGCTTTAATGCTTAGTCTCTCATAGTGCTTTGCAACTTAGTCTCTCGTAGTGCTTTGCAGCTTAGTCTATCGTATTGCTTTGTAGCTTACTCTCTCTTAGTACTTTGTTGCTTAGTCTCTCATAGTGCTTGGCTGCTTAGTCTCTCATAGTGCTTTTTTGCTCAGTCCCTTATAGTGCTTTGCATCTCATAGTAGCTTTAATGCTTTGTCTAACATAGTGCTTTGCAACTTAGAATCTCATATTGCTCTGCAGCGTTGTCTCTCATAATGCTTTTCTACATAATCTCTCATGGTGCTTTGCTGCTTAGTCTTTCATAGTGCTTTGCTGCTTAGTGTCTCATAGTGCTTTGTTGTATTGTCTCTCGTAGTGCATTACAACATAGTCTCTCATATTGCTTGGTTTATTAGTCTCTCACACAGCTTGCCTGCTTAGTCTCTCATAGTGCTTGGCTGCTTAGTCTCTCATAGTGCTTTGCTGCTCATAATATCTTTAATGCTTAGTCTCTCGGAGTACTTTGCAGCTTAGTCTCTCGTATTACTTTGCAGCTTAGTCTTTCATATTGCTTTGATTCTTAGTCTCTCATAGTGCTTTGTTGCTTAGTCTCTTATAGTTCTTTGTTGCTCAGTCTCTCATAGTGCTTTGTATCTCATAGTAGCTTTAATGCTTAGTCTCTAGTAGTGCTTTGCAACTTAGTCTCTAGCAGTGCTTTGCAGCTTAGTCTTTCGTATTGCTTTGCTGCTTAGTCTCTCATAGTGCTTTGCTGCTTAGTCTCTCATAGTGCGTGCCTTCTTAGTCTCTCATAGTGATTTGTTGCTCAGTCTCTCATAGTGCTTTGTAGCTCATAGTTGCTTTAATGCTTAGTCTCTCATAGTGCTCTGCAACTTAGTCTCTCGTATTGCTTTAATGCTTAGTCTCTCGTAGTGCTTTGCAACTTAGTCTCTCGTATTTCTTTACAGCTTAGCCTCTCGTATTGCTTTGCATCTTAGCCTCTCGTATTGCTTTGCAGTTCATAGTAGCTTTGATGCTTAGTCTCCTCTCGTAGTTCTTTTCAACTTACTCTCTCGTAGTGCTTTGCAGGTTAGTCTCCCATATTGCTTTTCTGATTAGTCTCTCGTATTACTTTGCAGCTTAGACTCTCGTAGTGCTTTGCTGCTTAGTCTCTCATTGTGCTTCGCTGCTTAGTCTCTCATAGTGCTTTGTTGCTAAGTCTCTTATAGTGCTTTGCAACTTAATCTCTCGTAGTGCTTTGCAGCTTAGTCTTTCGTAGTGCTTTGCAGCTTAGTCTCTCATATTTCTTTGTAGCTTAGTATCTCGTAGTGCTTTGTTGCTTAGTCTCTCATAGTGGCTGGTTGCTTAGTCTCTCGTAGTGCTTTGTTGCTCAGTCCCTCATTGTGCTTTGCAGCTCATAGTAGCTTTAATGCTTAGTCTCTCATAGTACTTTAAAACTTAGTCTCTCGTATTTCTTTACAGCTTAGTCTCTCGTAGTGCTTTGCAGCTTAGTTTGTCGTATTGCTTTGCGGTTTAGTCTCTCGTATTGCTTTGCCCCTTAATCTCTCATAGTGCTTTGCTACTTAGTCTCTCATAGTGCTTTACTACTTAGTCTCTCTTAGTGCTTGACTGCTTAGTCTCTCATAGTGCTTTGTTTCTTAGTCTCTCATAGTGCTTTGCAGCTCATAGTAGCTGTTAACACTCATGCTGTTCCCTTTGACTCCTAAGGGAATACGGCCGAGGTAACCACAAAGCAAGCTTTGGAATACAAGTCCTAACCTACCAACAGTCAGAGAGGGCTTTCTCTTTGGGTTTTAGCTTTGTTTAAGGGAGGATTTTATGCTAGATATGATGCACGTGGGTTTTGATTTAGATTGGTGGGATGGTTGATCTATTCAAGCAGAGTTGGCATGCAAAGTGTAAGAAGTTCAAACCATTGGGCATGGAGTCAATGAATGTGAACTGAAGGGTGTGTTTTCTTTGTTAGAAGAGAGGAATATGGAGCATGATAGCTACACATGGCACAATGATTTATGCTGGAACAAGGATGAAATGGAGGTCATGGGATGAGAGGCACTTAAGAATTCTCTCATCCGGCCAAAGAGGGAAAATGAATGAAGGCTGAATAGGGAAATGAAGAATTCCTAAACAGCTTTCATATGCGAAAGGAAATAGCTTAAACATGTTCAATTAAGAATGCATATTCATCACTGTTTCAGAGGAAAACATAGAGAAGTTACAAGAATTGAGCACAGAGGGCATGAAAACCAGTTCTGATCTATTCCTTCTTCCTGGAACTTAGATTATGATATATAGATGATATAGCTACGTATAAGCTGATAAACAGAGGGAGGAAAGACTTATTAAACCATGAGCAAGCATGAGAATTCTGTACCAAGCTCTTTAGCCATTAAAAGCATAACCAGCCACTTCATATGAAAACATTCTAGCAATCTTTGATTACAGAAGTTCTTAACATTTACAGCACAAATCTCAAGTAAGAGATCAACCAATCAACCCACCAACCCTTATTACATTGTTTGGGGCTGTATTTATAGGCAAAATATCTACAAAAATAGATCTGAGGAAATAAATGCAGTTAACCTAACTTCTCTTGCAAGTAATGTAAAAATATCTATCTAATGCTGCGCTGGGGGTAGCTGCTTCAAAAAATCAGGCTATCCGTCCTTTGCTGTTATGCATTGGCCATTCATCACAACTACACATTAGTCACTGTTCCACTGCTCTTGAGTGGATTTAATGTGCATTAACTGTGATCTGAGAGCCTTAGGTGGCTTCACCACTTTCTTTGACTTTGATGCAGGCTCTTAATGTTCACCCGCTTTGATCTTCTTGATTTGATACTCTTTGTCGCTTCACTGATACTTTTAATTTGAATCTGGGCTTCATATTTCCTCTGATATGCTTGAAACTATCAAATTTCCCCTTTTCAGCCCTTTCAAGGCAAAAATAACTGCAGCAAATTGAGGCTTTCCATTTTGGCCCTTTTTCCTTAGTGATCGCGCTTCAAAAACTGCCTCAAATTTTCATTCTGGGCTTCCTAAGCATCGATTTCGCACTTTGCACCCTTTTTCGGCTAGTGATATCAGCATGACGTCAGCGGTACTGCGGATGACATTAGCATGATGTCAGCAGTGGGTCCCAGTATGGAGGAGGACGTCAGCAAGGTGACGTGTCAGGGTGACATGGCAGGGTGACATGGTGCTTATGTCACACAAGGGAAAGCGACAGGGTGACGTGGTGCTTACGTCACGCAAGGGGAAGTGGTATTCGGTTTCATGGCACACCGCTTTTGTGCACAAGTGGTTTGGGAGGAGGGGGCTCCACCACAGTTGAGAGGGTGATGCATGGCGGGAGTACGACAGGAAGACCGCCCATCTCCCGGACGCTAACCATCGACAGGTTCGGAGGGGAAAAGACCCGCCCACCGTAGATCTAGGGCGCGGGCAGTCACACGGATGGCAGAGCAGAGAAGGCAATGGAAGGATAAGGGACGAGACCCGCGGTGCCTGTATTAATGATTAAATTTTGGCGGGGGGGAAAACCTTAGGAAAATGGGTTTTTCACGTATGTTTGCGGGTTATGAGCGAGCGGGTCAAAAAATTTAAATGGGAGACTTTTGGATAAGGGTGAAACATGGGCCTTGTAAAGTTAGGGTCGAGGGGGAATGGTTGTTAGTGTGACCAGGTGTCAGACTAACTCCAGTTAGGAGGCGGATGGGTTAGTAGGAGCCCTAGATGGACTATTGCCTCCCAGACTTAGAAGAATATGGCTATAGTGCCGAGGGAGGGATATTATCATTTGTTGGGATTTTATATAGTTTCTCGTA
Organism: Pinus taeda; assembly: GCA_000404065.3. Taxonomy (NCBI): domain Eukaryota; kingdom Viridiplantae; phylum Streptophyta; class Pinopsida; order Pinales; family Pinaceae; genus Pinus; species Pinus taeda. The sequence continues at coordinate 116,887 of APFE030408049.1, forward strand.
GAATAGGGGGAGGGGAAATGATTTAGGGAGCTAGATAATAGGGTTAGATGTTAATATGGAATGAAAAGGAAATGGATATATGCTAAGTTTATAGAATGGAAACTTAAGCATAGGGAAATGAATGGATTGTGTAAAGATTAATTTTACACAAGAAATGTGGCTTCTTTTCACTAAGTCAACTCAGATGTCAACTTGGGTTTTAATAAGGATGGAGTGAAAACATGACTGGTTGGGCAGATCCCAAGGTCCTTGAGGGGATGTTAGTGAATGATTTCTGAGGAAATGAGAATGGGAAGTTAGTCATGCTTCCTTGTTGTACCACCAAACAACTGCCATGGTGCCAATGCCATAAGTGATATAAGTATTTCTTGACAAGACCACAAGTGGTTACCAATCTGCTTCTGCAACCTCAAACTACCTACCCAGCCTAATACACTTAACATTTTTTCTTCTTTTGGTTTGGATGCACTTGAATTAGCAAACCCAACTTTTTGACTTTTTTCTTTTAACTGGCCTCCTATGTACATCTATACTTATTTCATCCAGGGGTGCAGATTAGGCTGTTGAGCACCCTTGCTTCTCTACCTATCTAAGAATCTGCCAAGATTAAGCTGTTTGGACAGATAATGATTCTCTATATTCTACAACAGGAAATTGAAACCTAGGGAGACCAAGATTAAGCTGTTTGGACCTCCCTTTAACGTGAAAATTCTTCAAAAAATGGAATAACTTATCAAAATTGGAATACAACAGAGGCACTTAGGCTAGCAGACTCTCATGGACACTTCTTTGGCCTCAGTAGCAAATATGGAACATTGCAGCCTACAAAGCATGACATATTTGGCATGTAAAAAATGTCGATCATGAAATATGAATACCTGCTATGAGCAGGAGGCTAACCATGGCTGCACTTGGGGATGGCTTTTCCTTGTGAAAATTCAAGAACAACAGGTCAGAATGCCTTAATCTTTAGTTGTTGTTGTACTCTGAAAACTTCCCTTTGTTGGCTGCTTTATTTATGAACATGACAGTCGACTTGAAGAGCTTAGGGCCTTCACTTCGGGCTTCAACTGCAACAAGCTTGCTATCCGAACAGAAAACTGAAATCCTACCTACCTACTCTAATCAGCACTTACTTTGTTGTTAGGTGAAATCAAATAGCCAGTGCAGACACTTAAGTATTATAAGCATGAACGAGCTTTGCTGCTTGTGCTTGCTGGCGAGAAAAACTGAGATCTTGCTATCTGATATGGCTTTGCTAATCTTTGAGAAGATCAAATAACTGCTGACCTTCTTTGCTGAAACAAGAAATTGTACAAAAGGGTCCCGCAACATATATACATTATTACTGGGCTGAATTGAAGAACTGTACAAAAGTTTGGGATCCCTATCATGCCTTGGAAACTGGATATCATCAACATTTTGATATTGAGGCACACAGCCTGCTAATGGAGAAGATCACTTCTTTACTTCATCATACACCTTGTCAGCACATGAATCATATACAACATGAACTGCTATTTGCAATTTATTACAAGCAGGCTCATATGGCCCTTGACTGATCTACGTAGGCTGCTCCTCTTCTTCTTCGAAAAACTCAGATGGCTGAACACAAAGAGGCAGGGGATCCACTTGGATCACTTGGTCGTGAACAACCACTTTCGAGTCTTCCTCAATCTGATATTCGATGGCTCTTTGGGGGTGCAAAACTAGAGGCAATGTATTTTGAACAATGATTTGGGCTTCCTCCAGATGATCAATATCAACACTTGCTAATATTTGTTTATTAACTGCATGATAGTTCTCCTTAATAAATTGAAAAGAATCAACACAGAAAGGTAAAGTTCTGTCGCTGGAATCAAAATTCTCTGCGCTTTCCTTCTTTACTTCATAGCTGAGATAGACACGTTGATCATTGATTTTAGGCTGCTGATCCTGAACTGTGTTTTCTGCCAAAATAGGCTTTAACTCCTTTGCAAGGCTGATTTGGTCATTAGGCTCATAATCATCATCATACTCATCGTATTTTGGCAAGCAGTTGAAAGAAGAGAAGCTGTTATATTCATATAGTATATCAGGAGACTGCTCCATCATGTATGGCTGTATGAATATGTCATTTGTTTTGTGGTAGGTTTGTTCATGAATGTCATTACTTTCCTCTTGCAAAACAGATGTGTTCTGGTGCTCTAAACATTCCACTTTCATTGTGATCATTTCCTCTGACTTTTGTAACAAACCATGAAGTTTATCTTCTTGCTCTGCTTTTTACTTTTCTTCCCTGATCTTCAGATTTGCCTCTATGTCCACTGCCATGTCCTGCATTTGTTTCATAGTAGACAGGCTCCTTCCTCTTAAACGGAATTCTATTTCTGGGTTAAAAGCTCTTGGATAATGGAATAGAGCTAAATCAGGGGGAGGTCTAATATTCAAAGGCGGAGAATGATAAACTTGATTGAACCGATCATAAAATTGCTGAACAGATTCATTTGGACTTCTTTTTAACTGATTATATTCTTCAATGAGCAAGAGGAAATTAAGTTTGATCATCCATCTATCAAGGAAGAGCTTGGAAAACTACTAAAGATTAGAAATGCTAGCCTCAGGCAATGCTTTAAACCAAGTCCTAACTTCGCTTTGCAAAGAAAGGGCAAACAACCTGATACTAACATCCTCATCCTCCACTTCAAATATATTAAGATAGTCTTCAAAGGCTTGGATATGCTTTTGCGCAGTAATACCATTCTCTCCATCAAATCTTGGGAGATACTCAGGATGATTTTTGGGCAGAGGATTAAGCATGAGAGGCAAAACAAGAGGCTTATATCTGTCAGGAACCTTACGAGGCACAGGATTATATACAGGGATTGGCTGAATGGGCTCGATATGAACAAGGATAGAATGATTGGCTTTGACATTTGTTTCCTCCTTGGCTGTATGATGATTTTCAGCAACATTTAAAGGTTGTTGTTCTAATGTGAAAGGAGGCTTTTCAACAACATTTTCAGAAGGAAAATCATGAAAATCTAATTTAAAATCGTTTTTAAAATACAATATACACAACAAAATTTTATGGAAGAGAAAGAACATGACCTCTTGGATAGTAATCCAGGTCAAAAGCCTAATCTGCTCATATATTTCTCTTAGGTTCATATCTCCAGCGGAGTCTTTATTATGAGGATTATGTGGAGTCGCCAGGTGGATAAGTAAATTAACTTTGAAGGGCCTAATCTGTGTCCACCACACAGATCATGACTTAATATGCAATAAGAAACAAAATATTTTTGAGATTTTTTGATTTTTTTTTTGGGAATTTTCAAAACAAGTTTAAGACTTATTCGAAAGGAAAACTTATCAAAAAAGGGATTTACAGTGATGAACAAATGATTTTCCCCAGTTGAGTCGCCATTATGTTATCACTCAGGTTGTTCCCTTTGACTCCTAAGGGAATACGGCCGAGGTAACCACAAACCAAGCTTTGGACTGCAGGTCCTAGCCTACCAACAGTCAGAGAGGGCTCTCTCTTTGGGTTTTAGCTTTGTTTAAGGGATGATTTTAGGCTAGATATGATGCACATGGGTTTTGATTTAGATTGGTGGGATGGTTGATCTATTCAAGCAGAGTTGGCATGCAAAGTGTAAGAAGTTCAAACCATTGGGCATGGAGTCAATGAATGTGAACTGAAGGGTGTGTTTTCTTTGGCAGAAGAAAGGAATATGGAGCAGGATAGCTACACATGGCACAATGATTTATGCTGGAACAAGGATGAAATGGAGGTCAGGGGATGAGAGGCACTTAAGAATTCTCTCATCTGGCCAAAGAGGGAAAATGGATGAAGGCTGAATAGGGAAATGAAGAATTCCTAAACAGCATTCATATGTGAAAGGAAATAGCTTAAACATGTTCAATTAAGAATGCATATTCATCACTGTTTCAGAGGAAAACATAGAGAAGTTACAAGAATTGAGCACAAAGGGCATGAAAACCAATTCTGATCTATTCCTTCTTCCTGCAACTTAGATTAGGATATATAGATGATACAGCTACATATAAACTGATAAAGAAAGGGAGGAAAGACTTATTGAACCATGAGCAAGCACGAGAATTCCATACCAAGCTCTTTAGCCATTAAAATCATAACCAGCCAATTCAGATGCAAACATTCCAGCAATCTTTGATTACAGAAGTTCTTAACATTTACAGTGCAAACCTCAAGTGAGAGATCAACCAATCAACCCACCAACCCTTATTACATTGTTCAGGGATGTATTTATAGGCAAAATATCTACAAAAATAGATCTGATAGAAGATCTGAGGAAATAAATGCATCTAACCTAACTTCTTTTGCAAGTAATGTAAAAATATCTATCTAATGCTGCGTTGGGGGCAGCTGCTTCAAAAAATCATGTTATTTGTCCTTTGCTGTTATGCGCTGGCCATTCATCATAACTGCCCATTGGTCTCTGTTCCACTTCTCTTGAGTGGCTTTAATGTGCATTAACTGTGATCTGAGAGCCTTAGGTGGCTTCACCGCTTTCTTTGACTTTGATGGAGGCTCTTAATGTTCACCCGCTTTGATCTTGTTAATCTAATACTCTTTGCCGCTTAACTGATACTTTTTAATTGAATCTGGGCTTCATCTTTCCTTTGATATGCTTGAAACTGTCAAATCGCCCATTTTCAACCCTTTCAAGGCAAAAATAACTTCTTTCAAATTGAGGCTTTCCATTTTGGCCAGTTTTCCTTAGCGATCGCGCTTCAAAAGCTGCCTCAGATTTTCATTCCGGGCTTCCTAAGCATCAATTTCACACTTTGCACCCTTTTTCGGCGGGTGACGTCAGCATGATGTCAGCGGTACGGTAGATGACATCAGCATGACGTCAGCAGTGGGACCCAGTACGGCGGATGACGTCAGCAGGGTGACGTGGAAGGGTGACGTGGTGCTTACATCACGCAAGGGGAAGCGGTATTCGGTTTCATGGCGCACCGGTTTTATGCACAGGTGGTTTGGGAGGAGGGGGCTCCACCACAGTCGAGAGGGTGACACGTGGTGGGAGTATGACGGGAAAACCGCCCATCTCCCGGACGCTAACCATCGACAGGTTCGGAGGGGAAAAGACCCGCCCACCATAGATCTAGGGCACGGGCAATCGCACGGATGGCAGAACAGAGAAGGCGACAGAAGGATAAGGGATGGGACCCGCGGCGCCTGTATTAATGATTAAATTTCGGCAGGGGGGGAAAACCTTAGGAAAATGGGTTTTTCACGTAGGTTTGCGGGTTATGAGCGAGCGGGTCAAAAAATTTAAATGGGAGACTTTTGGATAAGGGTGAAACATGGGCCTTGTAAAGTTAGGGTTGAGGGGGAATGGTTGTTAGTGTGACCAGGTGTCAGACTAACTCCAGTTAGGAGGCAGATGGGTTAGTAGGAGCCCCAGATGGACTACTGCCTCCCGGACTTAGAAGAATATGGCTATAGTGCTGAGGGAGGGATATTATCAATTGTTGGGATTTTATATAGTTTCTCGTAGAATAGGGGGAGGGGAAATGATTTAGGGAGCTAGATAATAGGGTTAGATGTTAATATGGAATGAAAAGGAAATGGATATATGCTAAGTTTATAGAATGGAAAATTAAGCATAGGGAAATGAATGGATTGTGTAAAGATTAATTTTACACAAGAAATGTGGCTTCTTTTCACTAAGTCAACTCAGATGTCAACTTGGTTTTTAACAAGAATGGAGTGAAAACAGGACTGGTTGGACAGATCCCAAGGTCCTTGAGGGGATGTTAGTGAATGATTTATGAGGAAATGAGAAGGGGAAGTTAGTCATGCTTCCTTGTTATACCACCAAACAACTGCCATGGTGCCAATGCCATAAGTGATATAAGTATTTCTTGACAAGACCACAAGTGATTACCAATCTGCTTCTGCAACCTCAAATTACCTACCCAGCCTAATACACCTAACATTTTTTCTTCTTTTGGTTTAGGTGCACTTGAATTAGCAAACCCAGCTTTTCGACTTTTTTCTTTTACCTGGCCTCCTATCTACATCTATACTTATTTCATCCAGGGGCTCGGTTTAGGCTGTTGAGCACCCTTGCTTCTCTATCTATCTAAGAATCTGCCAAGATTAAGCTGTTTGGATAGATAATGATTCTCTATATTCTACAACAGGAAATTGAAACCTAGGGAGACCAAGTTTAAGCTGTTTGGACCTCCCTTTAACTGAAAATTCTTCAAAAATGGAATAACTCATCAAAATTGGAATACAGCAGAGGCACTTAGGCTAGCAGACTCTCATGGAAACTTCTTTGGCCTCAATAGCAAATATGGAACATTGCAGCCTGCAAAGCATGACATATTTGGCATGTAAAAAATGTCGATCATGAAAGATGAATACCTGCTATGTGCAGGAGGCTAACAGTAGCTTTAATGCTTAGTCTCTCATATTGCTTTGCAACTCAGTCTCTTGTATTGCTTTGCAACTTAGTTTCTCGTAGTGCTTTGCAGCTTAGTCTCTCGTATTTCTTCGCAGCTTAGTCTGCTGTATTTCTTTGCAGCGTAATCTCTCATAGTGCTTTGCTACTTAGTCTCTAATAGCGCTTTGCTGCTTAGTCTCTCATAGTGATTGATTTCTTAGTCTCTCATAGTGCTTTGTTTCTTAATCTCTCATAGTGCTTTGCAGCACATAGTAGCTTTAATGCTTAGTCTCTTGTAGTTCTTTGCAACTTAGTCTCTCCTAGTTCTTTGCAGCTTAGTCTCTCGTATTGCTTTGTAGCTTAGTCTCTCGTAGTGCTTTGTTGCTTAGTCTCTCATAGTGCTTGGTTGCTTAGTCTCTCAAAGTGCTTTGTTGCTCAATCTCTCGTAGTGCTTTGCAGCTCATAGTAGCTTTAATGGTTAGTCTCTCGTAGTGCTTGGCAACTTAGTCCCTCGTATTGCTTTATAAATTAGTCTCTCGTAGTGCTTTACTGCATACTTTCTCGTAGTCCTTTGCAGCTTAGTCTCTCATATTGCTTTGTACCTTAGTCTCTCGTATTGCTCTTCTGCTTAGTCTCTCGTAGTGCCTTGCTGCTTAGTCTCTCATAGTGCTTTGCTACTTTGTCTCTCATAGTGCTTGTTTGATTAGACTCTCATAGTGATTTGTTGCTCAGTCTCTCATAATGCTTTGCAACATAGTCTCTCGTAGTGCTTTGCAGCTTAGTCTCTCGTAGTGCTTTGCAGCTTAGTCTCTCGTATTGCTTTACAGCTTAGTCTCTCGTAGTGCTTTGTTGCTTAGTCTCTCATAGTGCTTGGATGATTAGACTATCATAGTTCTTTGTTGCTCAGTCTCTCATATTGCTTTGCTGCTCATAGTAGCTTTAACGCTTAGTCTCTCATACTTCTTTTGCAGCTTAGTCTTTCGTATTTCTTTGTAGCTTAATCTCTCAGAGTGCTTTGCTGCTTAGTCTCTCCTAGTGCTTTGCTGCTTAGTCTCTCATAGTGCTTTGTCGTCTAGTCTCTCATAGTGCTCGGTTGCTTAGTCTCTCATAGTGCTTTGTTGCTCAATCTCTCATAGTGATTTGCAGTTCATAGTAGCTTTAATGCTTAGTCTCTTGTAGTGCTTTCCAACTTAGTCTCTCGTAGTTTTTGCAACTTAGTCTCTCATATTGCTTTGTAGCTTAGTCTCTCATAGTGCTTTTTTGCTTATTCTCTCATAGTGCTTGGCTGCTTAGTCTCTCATAGTGCTTTGTTGCTCAATCTCTCATAGTGCTTTGCAGCTCACTGTAGCTTCAATGGTTAGTCTCTCGTAGCGCTTTGAAACTTATTCTCTCATATTACTTTGTAGCTTAGTCTCTCATGGTGCTTTACTGTATACTATCTCGTAGTCCTTTGCAACTTAGTCTCTCGTATTGCTTTGTAGCTTAGTCTCTTGTATTGCTTTTCCGCTTAGTCTCTCGTAGTGCTTTGCAGCTTAGTCTCTCGTGGTGCTTTGCTGCTTAGTCTCTCATAGTGCTTTACTGCTTAGTCTCTCATAGAGCTTGGTTGCTTAGTCTGTCATAGTGATTTGTTTCTCAGTCTCTCATAGTGCTTTGTAGCTTATAGTAGCTTTAATGCTTAGTCTCTCATAGTGCTTTGCAACTTAGTCTCTCATAGTTCTTTGTAGCTTAGTCTCTCTTAGTGCTTTGCAGCTTAGTCTCTCGTATTGCTTTGCAGCTTAGTCTCTCCTAGTGCTTTGTTGCTTAGTCTCTCTTAGTGCTTGGCTACATAGTTTCTCATAGTGCTTTGTCGCTCAGTCTGTCATAGTGCTTTGTAGCTCATAGTAGCTTTAATGCTTAGTCTCTCGTATTTCTTTGCAATTTAGTCTCTCGTATTGCTTTGTAGGTTAGTCTCTCATAGTGCCTTGCTGCATAGTCTCTCGTAGTGCTTTGCTGCTTAGTGTCTTGTAGTGCTTTGCAGCTTAGTCTCTCGTAGTGCTTTGTAGCTTAGTCTCCTGTATTGCTTTACAACTTAGTCTGTCGTATTGCTTTGCAGCTTAATCTCTCATAGTGCTTTGCTACTTAGTCTCTCATACTGCTTTGCTACTTAGTCTCTCATAGTGATTGGTTGCTTAGTCTCTCATAGTGCTTTGTTGCTCAATCTCTCATAGTGCTCTGCAGCTCATAGTAGCTTTAATGCTTAGTCTCTTGTAGCGCTTTGCAACTTACTCTTTCGTAGTGCTTTGCAGCTTAGTCTCTCGTATTGCTTTGTAGCTTAGTGCCTCATACTGCTTGGCTGCTTAGTCTCTCATAGTGCTTTGTTCCTCAATCTCTCATAGTGCTTCGCAGCTCATAGTAGCTTTAATGGTTAGTTTCTCGTAGTGCTTTGCAACTTAGTCTCTCGTATTCCTGTTAAAATTTATGTTTTCCCACCCCGGTTTTCAGTTTCTCCTTATTTCTCCCATGTAGTTAAATGTCATTTCCCATAACCATACATTCAACAAGCTGGAAAAA
>APFE030408056.1:0-18199 GCA_000404065.3 Pinus taeda
ATGTAAAGGAGGTTTCCCCCTCGAAGAGGCTGAATTCTAAGTCATTGATCTATCTTTTATATCTTTTCTTGAGCTGGTTTCATAACAGAATGCATTCTCAAAACTATAGAGCGAAAATCTGAACTTAACACATGATCCAAATCGAATTGGTTCTGCATTCTTCACATAGGTATTTATAGAGAAATTATACAACTGTTTTAAGGAGAAAAATAATCTACAGCAAAACACGTAGGTAGACAGGTACATTGAATCCTCTTCCTTAGTTTCTAGAGACATAAATCTAAAGTAATGGTTGTTGGATTTAGTTTGAACAAGTGCCAGATGAAGCCTGTGGCCTAAAGAAACTGCTTCGGATCCCATCACTAAGAAACGTGTACAGAACAGAGTCTTGTTTGCCTTAGGCTTCTATGTTTGACTTCCCTTTGACTGGAGTCTTCCTTGTCGATCTTAGCCAAGTAAATAGGACACAATCCATGCCCTGATGTTTTCCAAGCTTCCCATGTAGTAATTTTTCCCTCTTGACACCTGGAACCTGCAAAAGCGTGGAAGTAGTTGCAAAACAGCCGATTAGTTGCAGAATGTGGCTGCATTCCATAGCTAAAAGACAAAAACTTATTCAAACAAAAAACATAAAAGTATAACATGTAAATCACTGAAATATACTCCTTGAGGCAATGTATAATGGTTTTTTATGATAAGGATGCATTTTTCATGGAAAAACAAAGAAGGAAGGATGAGAAAAGTTGCTAAGAGAAGGGCAGTTTTGGATCTCAACATACCCCCACTGCAAGACTATTGCATGTCCCCATGCAATAAAAATTGTGAACTTCCTCCTCCTACTGCATTTGTTCTGAGACTTTAGCCAAAACATCCAACCTCTTCTTGCTTTTCTTTGCACCCACTTCCATCCTTGGCTTCCTCATGAGAAATCTGTACTTGAGGTTAATAAGTGCCATGTTTGGCTTCTTATTCTTCCTTTTTAGTTTTTTGTTCTTCTTGTGCCATAAACCCAACTGAAGCATAGTGTTATCATAAATAATCTTATCCAACTTGTTCTGTTCTTTTAAGGCTTCATTTTCTCTTTGGATGTGCCTATTTAGAACTTCTAGCTCATAGATCTCTTGTTTAATTGAGCTAGTTAAAGTTTCTTGTGATGTGGCAGGTTGCTCGGGATTAGCTGAAGTCCCTGGGTCTACTAATGTGGTCTTTTTCTACAATGACTCTATGTGGTCATAAATTTGTTGTTGGATTGGATCAATACCAGGAGAGGTTCTTCTTGGGTTGCTCTCAAAAATTTGTGGAGGAGATTTCTATGGGCTTTGCTCATATGGAATATTGTCAGGGGATCAAGTTGGAGTTTCTCCATCTAAATCTATAAACTGGGTCTCTTTTGATTTCATTTTCTTCACTTTGCCCCTGAGTTTAGAACTCCTCCTCAAGTTTTGGGAGCCTATGATCTCTTCCTCTGTAACTTGTTTCCTCTTTCCTTTCTCTTTATCTTTCTTGACCTGTTCTCTGATTTTGATTAGTCTCTCAAAAAGCAACTGTTCATCCTCCTTAGGTGATGAAGGTTTAGGAATATCTTTGTGGATTTCCTCAACCCTTTCTTTCATTTTTCTCCTCTGCTTTGTCTACTTTCTGATCTCTATTAATGTCTCAGAGATTGGCTCTTCTTCATCATTTTTCTGTGCTGAAGTTTCAGGGGTGTTTTGAATGGTGAGACTGGTCTTCCTTCTCCTACTTCTTTCTACAGGACTTCCCTCAGGCAATTCTTGAGCATCTTGGAAGAAGTTTCTTACCAAAAAGTCCTCCCATGTGTCCCCAACACTTCTCAAATGAAACTCAACTAAAATATTTACTATTCCATGGTGATATAGAGTGTTTTCTATTGACTCAACTTTCTTCGAAACATTAGTTGTCATTCTTCTCAGACTATTCAACAGGAAAAAGGGTATATTGAGGGTTCCATCTTCTATAAAATTCATTAATAGTCATATATGATATACATACATAGAACCGAACCTCCCTTCGCATGTAATAAACTTTTGCAAAATTAATAACATGCTACTCCATTTGTTTTTAAGAGTAGAGACTGGAATCCCTTTTCTAAAAACTGAAGTGTCCATATCTGGATTTTTGAGAATGACCTTCCAGGATTCATCATGAAACTCTTTGTTCTTAAACCACCTCTCTCCTAGCCTTGGGAGTTCTGTTGCTTCATCTATAAAGGACTCGGTAACTGCAAATTTGATGTCACCTATTTCCACATCCATTCCATCAAATGACCTGGCAAAGGATTTGGTGATTTCTTTATGGTAACCGTTGAATTTTTCAATAAAACTCAACCAACCAGCCTTCTGTAACATTCCTTTCAGTTGCGGATAACCCTCCATGTACTTCACCCCTATGGGTTTAGTTCTAACAATGAGCTCCATCACCTTTGTTCTCGGCTACTCTTCAAAATTCCCTTCACTGTCTAAGAAATGGAGTGATTTCGTAAAGAAGACTGTGTATATGAAAATGGAGCAACTGGCATATAGAAACAAAATAACTATGGATATGGAGACGGGATGACAGAATATATGGAAGCAGGTTGACTGTGAATATAAAATAAAATGACTATATATATGGAAACATAGTAGCTATATACGTAATCTATGTGGAAAATGGAATGACTGTATGCATAAGGTATATGAAAATAGAGTGAATGTATGAACAAAAACGCTGCAAAAGTATGACAAGAAAACTTAGCGTAATAAATGAACAATCAGGGTTTTGAAGAGTCGTATACAGATAGGTCATGTCGTTAATCTAACCATTAACAGGTGTGGTTGTAGAAGTCTGGTTCAAGTACGAGTCATGGAGTTTAAAACAGAGATTAGTTATGAAGGCATCATTAGACCATTTGGCATTGAAGACAGAAGGTGTGGCAGAGTAATTGTTGTAGTCAAATCACATAATGATAAATCAAGGAGACATGTGATCATACAAGTTATACATACTTATGTTTTTGTATTACTTTTTGAAAGAAGTTTTTGTTTTTACCTTTGGAACCTTACCTTTCGCTTGCTAATATATTGATGTTTTCTTCCACGGGTGCTTTAGATATGATTGGTCTTCAAAGTTGGTTTCTCTTCAATTACCTGCATGTAAGATTTTATTATGAACTGGCCTCTTTGTGCTTGGACTGATAATCAAATTGTTGCTGCAGAATCAGATTGGCTGCAGAACAAGATTAGCTATGGAATGGGAACAACTGCAGAACATGGAAGTAGCTGCAGAAAGTAAAACATAGAATAAAATATGGCTTATGAGTGAATGGAATGGAAGTAGCTGTGTGAGTGAAAATATGACAAGATGATAAATGAAAATGGAGATGAAAGAAATGTTGGAGAAGAAAAATTTATTGGTGGAATATGCAAATGGAGTGAAGTGAAACTTGCAAAAGTAAAACAGAGTGAATAATTTTGCAGAATGCATAATAAGTCACCATTTTTTTAGAAAATAAATGGAAAATATAGGGTGTCAGAGTCTTCTTATTTTCACCTTGTATTTTCTGTATAAGCATGTCAATTAGTGGTTGGTTTTCAACCTTATACAATTTATTATTTTTTTTAGATAGGAAAAACAAAGACTAAGTTGGTGGATAAGAATGATTCTTCTTCACCAACTGCATTTCAGAATTGTTCTAAAAGATCTTGATGAACTCCTCCTTTGAGATTGGTTTTTGATAAATTTTCAATCTATGACCATTCACAAGGAGGGGAGTTTGACTTTCATCTATTGTTCTGATCCTTATTGCTCCAATACTGAAAACTTTCTCAATCTCATATGGCCCAAGCTAATGAGTTTGAAACTTCCCTTGAAAATCTTTAAACTTTGAGTCAAATAATAGCGCCCCATCTCCCTCTTGAAACTTCTTGCCCTTGATGTATTTGTCATGCCATTTACCCCTCTGTTGTTGGACTAGACCAGTCCTTTGAACAACTTCTTGTCTGATTTCATCAAGTTCATTTAATTGCTCCAATCTATGTCTTTGAGCTTCTGATAAATCCATCCCCAACTGAACTTCCATCTTGAAAATTTTGACTTGGAACTCTATAGGGAATAGGACTTGCTTCCCATAAACATGTTCATAAGGTGTATGTCCAGTTGTGTTCCTCCATGTAGTTCTATAGGCCCATAAGGCTTCAGGAAGCCTTTCTGCCCAATCTCTTCTACGTAGATGCACAGTCTTGGTGAGGATTCCTTCAATCACTTTATTTATAGACTCCACTTGACCATTTTCTTGTGGATGATAGGGAGTAGATTTCCTATGCTTGATCTTGTACTCCTCCATAAGCCTCTCCATCATGTTGGATGTGAATTGAGATCCCTGATCTGTCACAATTTCTCTTGGAACACCAAAGCGAGTAAAGATATCCTCAAAAAGAAAACTAACTACAGATTTTTCATTAGCAAAAAGTAATTCTTTAGCCTCTACCCATTTGGTGACATAATCAGTGCATATCAATATACACTTTTTCTTCTTGGATGGAGGATTAATAGATCCATTAAAGTCTAAAATCCATTTTTCAAAGGGTTTGATAAGTACCTGAGGTTGTAATGGCATTTCAATTGAAGGAGCAGTTTTCCCTACCCTTTAGCAACTGTCACACCTTCTGACATATTCTTTAGCATATTTGAAGATGGATGGCCAATAATATCCTAAAGAAAGGATTTTATAGGTTGTCCTCTTGTTAGCAAAGTTTCCACCACACGGCTCATCATGACATGCTTTAAGAATATCAGGTATTTCATCTTCTCTGACACACCTTATGATCATAAGATATGGCCCTATTTTGTACAATTCGTTAGTGATCCATGAATATATTGCACTTTCTTGAATAATATTTATTTTCTCTCTAGGAAACAAATGTGAAGGTAACATCCCTGTAACCAAATAATTAGCAACATATGCAAACCAAGGAGTTTGAGTAGTTACTGCAAAGAGATATTCATCAGGAAACTTATCTTCAACTGGAGAGTCTTCTTTGAAATTCAGAATCCTGGACAAGAAATCAGCAACTGTGTTTTGTTTTCTAGGCCTATCTAGCACAGTAATGTTGAATTCTTGCAAAAGTAAAATCCATCTTGTAACTCTGCCATTAGTAATAGGTTTCTTCATGAAATATCTAATTGCAGAGTGATCTGTATGAACAAAGGTTTCATAGCCTATTATATAATGTCTGAACTTGTTAATTGCATGAACAACAACTAAGAATTCTTTTTCAATCACAGTATAATTCAACTCAGTGGGAATCAAATTCTTACTTGTATAGTAAATGGCATAAGGAATCAAATCTATTTGTCTCAATACAGGTTCTAGTGTTGTATCTGAAGCATCTGTAGAAAACTGGAAAGGAAGTTTCCAATTTGGTCCTCTTAAAATAGGTGCTTCAGATATTTTTGCTTTCAAGGTTTCAAATGCTAGTTGGCAATCAAGATTCCATTTGAATTCACAGTCTTTTGTAAGCAATTTGAAGAGTGGAGATGCTATTTTATTGAAGTTTTCTATAAATCTTCTATAGTATCCTATAAATCCTAGAAAAGTTCTAACATCCCTTTGGCAACTTGGAATTGACAACTTAGAGATGACTTCAGCTTTAGATTTGTCAACATTAATTCCATCTCCTGAAATATGATGTCTTAAACAATACCTTCTGTAAACATCATAAAGCATTTTTCATTGCTAAGTGAAAGGTTTGTTTATTTACATCTTTTATGGACTTTTTCCATATTTTCCAAAGCTTCTTCAAATGTGTTATCATAGACTGTAAAATCATCTATATATACCTCTACACAATCATGTATTAGATTAGAAACAATTCCTAGTATCGCTCTTTGGAATGTTGCAGGTGCATTACATAACCCAAAAGGAAGTACTCGGTAGGCAAAAGTTCCCCACGGACAAGTAAATGTGGTTTTATCCTGATCCTTGGGTGCTACCTGAATTTGATTATAACCACTAAAATCATCCAAGAATGAGAAATACTTCTTACCTGCTAATGTATCTAATACCTAATCTATAAAGGGCAAAGGAAAGTGATATTTCAAGGTTGCTTTATTTGATTCTCAGTAATCAATGCACACCATCTGTTTACCATTCTTTTTAGGCACAATTACCAAAGGAGAAACCCATTGGCTATCTGAAATTGGGTAAATGACGTTTACATTGAGTAATTTTTGGAGCTCTACTTTCACAATTTCCTTAAGATTTGGATTCATTCTTCTCTGAGATTGTCTAATTGGTCTAATGTTTTCCTCAATATAGATATGATGGATACAAGTCTTAGGATCAATACCTTTCATTTCGGGGTATTCCCATGCAAATGCAGCAGAATGTTTTTGTAATGTTTTGGTTAGTTCTTCTTGTTGTAGTTTCTCCAAGTTTTTGTTTATGTTCAATGTCCTACCTGGAAAAATTTCAATTGTAGAGCTACCAAACTCTTCCATAGAATAAAGAGACATCTGCCTAGATGAAAAGTATTCAACATTAGATTTTTCTTGGAATTGTGCATGATCATATTCTGAAGATGTTTCAAAATTTTCCAATGTGTTCAAAATTTGACTATCTTCACTAATTTCTGACATAGTAAAGAGAGGTTGAATATCATCTTCTTCATCAATCCATTCCTTGTCATCTATTTCTGTGATTGCTTTTTTCTGGAGGATACAAAGTAAATTTCTTTGTTGAATTACCATCAGAAATATACATGTCACCATATCTACAACTAATAAAAGCATCATTTGTGGCCAACCAAGGTCTTCCTAATATGAGTGGGTGTCCTCCTAAATTATTCTTGGGAGTTAAAATCATGAAATCAACAAGATATTCCCAAGAATCTAAGGATACTGAAATGTCTTCTAGGACACATCTAGTTTGGTTACCAATCTATCTGCAACTTGTAGCAAGGTAGGTGTGTAAAGAAGATAAGGAAGTTTAAGTTGCTCCATAGTTTGTCTTCTCATAATGTTTATTGCTGCCCCTAAGTCAATCAATGTGTTCAGAATTTCAATTCCATTTATATGTGTCTTGACAATTGGACTTCCTGGATCGACATATTTCTGCATGACAATATTTCCCATCATGATGTCTGCTATCTTTCCTACCAGGTGAATTCTTTTTGTTTCTCTTGGTTTCTTTCCTGGTATTTTAATACTCAACTCCTTTATTGTTTTGGCTAGAATAGGAATTTCTCTAATGGCTTGTAACAAAGGAATTTCGATACATACATTCTTCAATTCATCTAGAAAGTCATAATTGGGAAACAAGATATATTTCTCTACCCCTCTATCAATTTGTAATCTCTCAGGAAAAAGAGGTTTAGAAGTAGATATTGGTTGCTCAATGACAGGAGTTGTGTTTATTGATTCTTTTTGTTTTTCTTTTTCAATGTTTTGGTTTTGGAGGGATGTTCCCTCAAAACTTTTATTGACTTTTAGAGAGTCTCCCTCAGAGATATCTTGTTCTTGAATGACTATAGAAGGTTTTTCCTTTTCTAGTATTCTACCAGATCTAAGTTGAACATCATTAAGATCTAGAGGAGTAATCATGTAAGTTCGAAATTGTTGTCTTACCATGTAAGCATTTTGAGGGTTTTTATTATTGGGGTTTGGAAATGGTTGGGCAGCTAGCTGATTTGGTTTTTATTGAAATGGAAGTAAGAGTTGAGGATTTTGATTTTGTTGTGGAGGTTGTTGTGGAAATGGTAATGAAAGTCGAGGGTTCTAATTTTGAAGATGTGGCTGCTGATTTTGCTGCTGATTTTGTGGGGGAGGATAACTCTGATAAGATGGAGGATATTGATAATATTGAGCAAATCTTCCATAAGTATTTTGTATCCCTTGCACCCATGGTTGAGATTGATACTGAGATTGAGGTTGAGGCCAAGGTTGCTGCCAAGAATTCCAGTTTGGTGGGGGCTGAAGATACATAGTATTGTTAAATCCTTGATTCTGTGGCCCCTACCAAGGTCTTCTTGCAACAAAACAAAGAGGTTTTGTAGAATTTGGGACTATTTCCTCTTGAAAGATAGCCTTAAGACCTAGTTTTGAGGGACAACCCTTGGTCTCATGTTTCTAAACAAATCATGCAAGTTTCTACAATTTTTGCATCTAAAGGGCATTCCCTTAGAGCATGTTTCTTTTTGCATTTTGGACAAAAGATGGCTAAAGCATCAGCCTCTGTTTTCTACTTGTTTTGAATTTTAAGGGTGTCTAGTTTCTCACTAAGGCTCCCTAAAATGTCAGTTTTGAACTCATCAAGCATATTGCCAATTTCTGCCCTACTTACAGATCCAGTTGCAGATTTCTTTGCTCTAACAAGAGAAGGATCTCTCGGCCCTTTTCCTGTTTTAGATTTCCCTCCTGAGAGATGAATACATAGTTCTGCTCTGTCACTCAATGGAAGTTGAGAGATTTCTCCCTTCCCCATCATGTTAAGGATATCTATCCATTCATCTCTAATGGCCTTTAACAAAAGATCTTTCAAAGTTTCTTCATCTAGATTGTTAATTTTTGCTCTTTTCAAATTATAGTTGAATCTCTCAAGTAAATCCTCTAAGTTTTCATCTTCTTTTTGCATCATTTTGAATACCTCATCTTTATGATTGGTAGGCATACAATAATCCAAGTATCTATCCAAAAATACCTGTTTCATGTCATTCCAAGTTCTAATTGATTGAGTGACTAACCCCATAAACCATTTCAAAGAAACCCCTTTTAGTGTTGAAGGTAACAATTTGAGTTTTTTAGAGTCTTATAGATAGTCATATGTTCTACACAAGACTTCAAACTCAAAAAAAAATGTTTCTGGATCCTCACTTCTTAGCCTGTAAAAGTTTGGGAGGACAGATGGTGAGATGTTTTTCATTGTGGTATGTGTTTCCTCATCCACTATACGGAATCCAAATGAGTTATCTACTTCCCTATTTCCTCTTCCTCCTCCATTATTACGTCTACATTCTCCATTTTTTCCTCTACCTCTCCCTCTACCCCCTCCTCCAAACAGTGAGAACTCTCCATCTTGTTCTTCTTCTGCCATTAAAGTTTCTTCAGAGTCAGTATAGGGCTCAACCTGCAAGGTTATTCCCTCTTCCTCTAGTTCTTCTATTAATGGACTATGAGAGGGAGTTTGTACTTTTTCTTCCTCACCAAGTATTCCTAGTTCTTCAACTACAATAGGCTCTCCTGTGGAGGTGAAAAAGGTCTTCTCTCCTAGAATTGTTTTGGTAGATGATGTAGGATAATCTTCTGATTGAGTTTTTGCCCCTTGAATTCTAGGAATCCTATGGCTGGGAGTATGAGTCTAGGATGGAGGTGTGTCCTTTCTAACTCTTGGTGGAGTAGGTGGAGTTGTGGGAATTGAACTTCTGCCCCTAGCTATAAATCTACCCCTAGAGTCTCTTTCTCTATGCATGTCATTGTTTTGTTTTGTTGTTTTTTTTTTTTTTTCATGAATGTAAGAGATAAGGCTACTTAGTTACACTTCCCCAGCAACGGCGCCAAAATTTTTGGTCAATTTAGTGTCCTAAATTGGTCTACATAAATTATCAATCTGGTTATCGTAAATTGATGAAGTGTAGTGCACTATATGTGCTAGATGGCCCTTCTTACTTCAGTGTTTTTGAGTTTTAAGTTGTTTTGGGTTTTTTAGTCCTTTAATCCCTAATGATGTATAATGTATTTAAAAAAAAAAAACCTTAAATCTATTGCTGCTAAAGAAATGAAATGAGGACTAAGAGTGCTTAAAGTCAGATTTGGAAGTAAAGTTTAGTCAAGAAAAGGAAAACGGAGTTCTTGTTTCCGCTCTTATGATTGTTTCCAAAACATGAACTAAAGGAACTTAAGAGTGAAGTTGCAACTACTATCTAATCAGCTTAATGAAATATCAAAACTGAAATTGCAGCTATCTATGATAAAAACAAAACTAAAATGAAATACTGAAAATTAAATTACAACTATTGTTTAGTCTATTGCAGAATCAAAACTTAATGAGAAACTGAAAATGAAATTGCAACAAAACCAAATGAAAAACTAAGACTAAAAATGAAATTGCAACTAGTCCATTATAAAAACTAAATGAAGTATTTTGTCACTCTGCTACACAATTTTGGGAGAACAACCTCCTTGTGATAACATTTTGAGGGATTCCACACTTCATTGTTCTAAGAGAAAGTAAAACAAAAATGCAGAAAAAGACTCATTACATAAGTGAAATATTCCACCACTTAGTTTAGGATGAACCATCAACTAGAAGGGCTTTTAGAAACATTCACCTACAACATGATTTACTAAACTAATAATAAAATGGCGTCGATTAGTTTAATTCAAAATCTAAAGACTAATGAACAGCAAATGAAATGAACTACTCTACACTACTGAACTCAACTTCAAGCTACTGATAAGAAACTAGAAAGTAGTGAAACAAAAGAACTATTTTGTGCTGAAATAAAACTATTAAGCGTTTGTAAGAAGATGACAAAAACTGCATTATGAAAAAAGTTAGAAAATGGTTATAAACATCATGGAAAAAAATAGAGTGAATCTACAACTCAATTATGAAAGACAAAACAAAATAAAATGTTATCTTAACCAGAACAGGGGCCCTCTGCAGCTACTCAGGTTATATGCACTTAATCAACATTCCAACAATGCTTTTAGGTATCCATGAAACACACAGTATGTATATTAAAATAGAGAATGCGTTCTCAAAACTATAGAGTGAAAATCTGAACTTAACACATGATCCAAATTGAACTGGTTTTGTGTTCTTCACACAGGTATTTATAGAGAAATTATACAACTGTTTTAAGGAGAAAAATAAGCTACAGCAAAACACGTAGGTAGACAGGTACACTGAATCCTCTTCCTTAGTTGCTGGAGAGATAAATCTAAGGTAATGGTTGTTGGATTCAGTTTACAAAAGTTGAAGATGAAGTCTGTGGCCTCAGGAAACTGCTTCGGATCCCATCACTGAGAAACATGTATAGAACAGAGCCTTAGGTTTCTATATTTGACTTCCCTTTGACCGTAGTCTTCCTTGTCGATCTTGGCCAAGTAAATAGGATATGATCCATGTCCTGATGTTTTCCAAGCTGCAAATGTAGTCATTTTCCCCTCTTGACACCTGGAACCGGCAAAAGTGTGGAAGTAGCTGCGGAACAGCTGATTAGCTGCAGAATGTGGCTGCATTCCGTAGCTAAAAGACAAAAACTTATTCAAACAACAAACATAAAAGTATAACATGTAAATCATTGAAATATACTCCTTGAGGCAATTTATAATGGTTTTTGATGATAAGGATGCATTTTTCATGGAAAAAAAAAGAAGGAAGGATGAGAAAAGTTGCTAAGAGAAGGGCAGTTTTGGATCTCAACACAAACCACCGACCTCTACAGTTGATACAGACACAAGGGAAGTTGCAAAACTATCTCCATCATAAATGGTCCACCTATCTGCTACATTTCCATTTGAACATTAAGTATAAGAAGGGAAGCACTAATAATGTCATTGATTGCTGCAACAAACCACCGGTCATAGTGTTGATCACTGTGTTCGACTCTTGTGGGCACGAGACATTATGGTGGCCGCATGTTTACAAGTGCGATCCAGAATTCGGCAGCATATACCAGACACTCCTGGAAGGGAGGAAAGTTCCAAATTATCACCTTAAGGATGCATTTTTATGCTAGTTGGGACACATATGTGTTCCTTCAAGTGAGCGTGCCAAGATGATTTGGGAGGCGCACTACAAACGGGTCGTTGGACATTTCAGACTAGAGAAAACAATGGCGGTATTGCAGAAGTATTTTTATTGGCCGAAACTTCGTTAGGATGCTGGGAAGTACATTAGATCCTACACCGCCTGCGCCATTGCCAAACCAATCATCAAGAAGCAAGGCTTGTATACTCCTCTACCTACTACTAATCGGCCTTGGGAATCTATCTCCATGGATTATATCTCAGGCCTTCCTTCTACTGAACATGACAATGATTACGTTTTCATGGTCATCGACAGATTCTCTAAGATGGCCATCATGGCGGCCTACAAGAAGAGTATCTTAGCAGACGCCACTTCTAAGATCTTCTTTAAGTGAGTGTGGGTACACTTTGGGATCCCAAAGTCCATTATCTCAAATCGAGATAGCAGATTCCTAAGTGCATTTTGGTCAAGCATTTGGTCGATGCTAGATACAAAAATCACTAAGTCCACAACTTTCCATCCCCATACATATGACCAAACAAAGGTTGTCAATAGAATGATCGTACACATTCTATGCATGTACAACTCGAAGCATCCACGCACATGGGATGAAAGTCTCCCCTATGTCCAACATAGCTACAACAGAGCTCTCCATAGCTCAACAAGTCACAACCCCTTTCAGATAGGGCTGGGATTTCAGCCATTATGCCCCATTGATGTGGCCATACCATTTACATCCATTTAGGTAGATTTGGCTCACGTGTAATCTGAAGCTAAAAAGGCTAACAACTTCATTCAGTGAATTCAACACATCAGCCAACAGGTCCATGATATATTGGACAGATCCAATGCTAAGTACAAGTAGTGCCATGATCAACATTGAGTGTCGCTCAAGTTCCAGGTGGGCAACGAAGTTTGGCTTCATTTGCAGAAAGAGCGCCTTGCTGGGCCCCACCGCAAGCTTCGCCCACTCCGATATGGGCCATACACCATCACCAACGCCATCGGTGACAATGCCTTCGAGCTTAGCATCCCATCATTCCTTGGTCTGCACTCAATGTTCAATGTAGATCACTTTTGGCCATACTTCCCACCATTGTTGGACACATCTGACATTGCATAACATCTCACACCAACTGAGCTAAACCTAGACTGCATGGAGCAGGCCAAAACTGATCGGATCATGGACACATAGATCAAGAGCACTCACCAGTAGAAGATCCAACCATATCGGGTTGTCAAAGTTGGCCAACTCCTTTACCAAGGCAAGTGGCTCACCAGGGACCAAGTTCAGCAGAAGTTTCCCATCTGATGTAACCACTCAACGCAATGGGGACCATTGTTTACTAAGGGGGGAGGAATGATCTAGGTGGATATTGGTGGCCACCTGCCTATTCCACTTGGATCCCCAACAGTCTCTCTTTCACTTTTTTGGTTTCCTTAATTGTAGCACAATTTACTATTTTTGGTAGTTTTTTGAGTCCTCAACTTCCAAAGCTGTTTTGAGGCCCTAAACAACATTTTTAGTGAAAATGGAGAGACTAGAAAAGTTTTAAACAAGCTTGCCAATTTGTTTTCAATCTCCCCTTCGAGATCTTCAAAACGAGATATTGTGATAGCTAACAGAGATTGAATGACAAAGTTATGACCCCGGGAAGTTGATGTACCACTTTACCCAAATAGGGCCCACAGTTTTGGCACTTCATCTCCTAGGGTTAGGTTTTTGGATGTTTAGGATTTTCCATTGTTTCTCAATAATAAATAGGCCTTTGATCCTCATTGTAACACAGTTCAAAAGCATGTAGCCACTACATCTATCCTCAGAGATAAGCTGACATCGCCAGAGCTATCTTATTTCCATTCTATTTGTAAGCATAGTTCAGTATTTTTCCATTAATGAAATGAAGTGTTTTTCTACTACATCTTTGTGTTTATGATTATATCTATAAGTTGTTTCATTCTTGTTTAAGTTCGGATCAGTGGTATCAGAATGGTCTGCTCTTTCTTTGTTTTTCTTTTCATGTCCCCAAGGATGTCAGGGTTTAAGGAATTAGGGCTCGATCTGGTTGAACGATTGCAGGATCAACCTCGCAAAACTCAATGACCTCCCATGGTGGAAGAAATGAAAGATGAGGGGGCAAGAGATCCTTTCAAAATCTTGCTCAAAGAAGCTCTCGAGTGACAGAGGAATGTGATGATGGATAAATTTTCCAAGATCCTTCGACGGCTACCCAAAGGTGATACATCTTCATCCATCAGTCACTCTGGAGGTGCCACTCCTTTTAAGGTACAAGTTAACTTCGATATTCCCATATTTGAAGGCCTGATCAATGTAGACATCGTAGATAAATGTTTAAATCTTTTGGGAGGATATTTTTGAGTTCGTGACTTTCCCAAGCGAGAAAAAATTACGTTTTCACTTCTCAAAGCTGCCCCACACGTCAAGGACTGGTGGGAAACCTATTGTTAACAAAAGGACGAGAGTGAACCCTTGTTGTTTTCAACTGCACCCAACTGGAATTCCTTTCGAGATGCCATCAAGGAATAGTATTGCCTTGTCGGGAGCTATGAATATAAATAAAGAAAGTGGACCACGCTATGGCAAGGAAGTGACCAAGATGTGCCAGAGTTCACAAACACTTTCCATACCCTTCACACGAAGCTAGGTATCACGGATACTGAGTGAAATTTGGTGCTCAAGTACCGCCTATCTACACAAGTACATCTAGGACGAGATGGAGTTCCCGGACATTTCCTCGCTCGGCACGACGTATCGGTACGCTGTAAAGATTAAGCAGAAGTTTAAACAGAAGAATCCAGACTTTTGAGCTACAAATCCAAAGCAAGGAAAAGGTCCCCCCAAACCATAGAAAAAGGGACCAAGCCAAGGCAGGGCTACCCAGGACAGCCTGTAAAAGTCGCAAGCAAGGAACAACACCACAAAGACAAAGAAGGACATGGGAAAATGGTGTGAGTTCCATAAGAACTCCACTCAAAATACAAGTGAGTGTCAGGCCAAGCAGTCATCGGTGGCCAAGTTGAAGGCTTCTGAATCAGACGCAGGTTCCGACTCTTAATCAGAACTCGATAAGGGGACTGGCAAAGGGAAACATATCATTGATGTGGAGCCCAGTGCCACCTTGGCCACCACAAAGATCTAGAAAATTGAGCCTAAATATCCAGAGGAGAGGGAATACCTCTTCCACTGATAGAAGTGGGTGAAGGGTTCTTCGCTATAGTTCTTTGTCAACAGTGGGAGCCAAAAGAACCTAATTTCAGCTGAAGTCATGAAGCGGCTAGGCCTAAAGACTACAACACATCCACAGTCGTAAACCATTGAGTGGCTTCACCAAGGATGATATCTTTGCATCAACCAGCAGTGTCTCCTTCCCTATAGCATCATGCCCTTCACGGATGAGGTATTGTGTGACGTTTCTCCTCTTGAATTTTCTGATGTATTGATAGGACAACCATACTTGTGGAAGTGACATTCTATATATGAGTCTATACCTCGCTCTGTGATTATTACTTTGGCTAATAAGTTGTATAGGATACCAGAGGTAGCTCCGCCTACTGCCATCTCTTTGATTACTACAAAAAATGCAGTAAGATCATTTCCCAGACCAAGAAATTTGTTTTTCTTATGATTTTCCCCCAAGGCAAGAAGAAGATTTTGGACACAGCTTCTAGGTAGGGCTGTTCTGCATAGCAGCAACAGATGGTCAAGGTCATGGAGGAGTATAGGGACATTTTCACCCCGCCTATAGGGGTACCTCTATACTGTCCGGTCAAGCACTCCATCAATCTGATCCTGGGTGTGCCGCTACCCAATGGTCCAATCTATCGATGCTCTGTTATGGAGAATGATGATACCAAGAGGAAGATTCAGGAACTACTATAGAAAGGGCACATCAGTCCAAGCTCATCACCCTGTGGGAGCCCGATTGTATTGGTACAGAAGAAGTATGGGACTTGGAGACTCTATATTAACTTTTGGGCGGTGAACAAGATCAATGTCCAGAATAGGTACCCAATCCCGCAGATTGATGACCTTTCGAATCAGCTCAAGTGGGCCAAATATTTTAGCAAGATTAACTTTAAGTGAGGTTACCACCAGGTGCCTATCGAACCCTCCGATGTGTGGAAGACTACCTTCAAATCCAAGGAGGGCCTTTCCGAATGGTTGGTCATGCCATTCAAATTGATGGATTCCCTTGCAACCTTCAAGAGACTAATGGATGATATCTTGCGGCCCTTCACCAATGCATTTGTGGTGGTGTATCTAGATGACATCTTGATCTTCAGCCAAAGTTGGGAAGAACACCTCCACCATATTCGACAAGTCCTTCAAACCCTTCGACAACACAAGTTGTGTGATAACTCAGAGAAATGCACCTTTGGCCTGAACCAGGTTCAATATATGAGGTACATCATTGATGAGGAGGGCGTACATGTGGACCCATCTAAGATACAAGTCATTCAAGATTGGCCAACCCCAACCACTCTAATAGGGCTCTGCAGCTTTTTGGGGTTGTCTCATATCTCTTGGACTTTAAGTCAAGTCATCAAGGGCAGAGCAAAAGAAAAGTTCTTTTGTTCGGAAACCTAGAAGCGAGCGTTCTCCAAGTTGAAGAATCACCTCCATTCTGCACAAGTTCTCACATTACCAGAATTGTAACAACCATTTGAGATTGAGACAAATGCCTCCGACTATGCTATTGGGTCAGTTCTTACTCAACATGGGCATCCATTGGCTTACCACATTGAGACACTTTCATACATAGTCTGAAAGTACCCCACTTACGACAAAGAAATGTATTCCATTGTGCAGGTCTGTCGTCAATGGAAGCATTACATTATGGGGAAGGAAAAGGTCATCCACACAGACCACCAGCCTCTACAGTTCATATAGACATAAGGGAAGTTGCAGAATGATCGCCATCAGAAATGGTCCACCTATCTACAACAGTTCCATTTGAACATTAAGTATAAGAAGGACAACACCAATAATGTCATTGATTGCCTCAGCAGACCACCAGTCATGGCACTGACCACTGTGCTCGACTCCTGTGGGAATGAGACATTGGGGTGGCCGCATGTTTACAAGAGTGATCCAGAATTCTGCAGCATATACCAAACACACTTGGAAGGGAAGAAAGTTCCAAATTTTCACCTTCAGGATGCATTGTTATGCCACTTGGGACACATATGTGTTCCTTCAAGTGAGCATGCTAAGATGATTTAGGAGGCGCACTACGGTCAGGCCGTTGGACATTTCAAAGTAGAAAAATTGTGGAGGTATTGCAGAAGTATTTTTATTAGCGGAAACGTCATCAAGATGTTGGGAAGTACATTAGATCCTGCACCACTTACGCCATTGCAAACCAACCATCAATAAGAAAGGCTTGTATACTCCTCTACCTACTCCTAGTCAGCCTTGGGAATCTGTCTCCATGGATTATATGTCGGGCCTTCCTTCTACTGAACACAACAACGATTACGTTTTCGTGGTCGTCGACATATTCTCTATGATGGCCATCATGGCGGCCTGTAAAAAGAGTATCTCAGTAGAGGCCACTAAAAAGCTCTTCTTTGAGCAAGTTTGGGTACACTTTGGTATCCCACATGTTAGCACCTAAATCTACCTTAGGCTGAAGGAAGGAAAAATTCAGGGTAACCACAAACCACGCTCAGTCTGGTAGCTAGCCCTACCAGAACAGGAGAGGGCTCTCTCTGAGTCACGCTCAATGAATAAGTAAACGAAATGGTCTGAGATGACTTATAGTGAAATATTGATCTTAGGCTAGTAAGTAAATATGGATACAAAGAAGCAATTTTTTTATGAATGACTGAGTTTCTGGGATGTATGGGACCAACGGACAACAATGAGCAGAGAATTTAATACAAAGGCACAGATTACTTCGTGAGGCAAGATAGGTGGAAAGTCTAGCAATTTAGTTTGAAATAACGCGGAATGGAGAGATTACTTAGGAGGGTGAAAAGGGCATAAGTACATGAATCCTTTTCAACAGAAGAGAAACACAAAGTGTGAAACTTTCCCACAGGCAGAGCAATAAAAATGAATTCTACCTTATCTTACTCA
The DNA here is from genome assembly GCA_000404065.3 of Pinus taeda. Taxonomy (NCBI): domain Eukaryota; kingdom Viridiplantae; phylum Streptophyta; class Pinopsida; order Pinales; family Pinaceae; genus Pinus; species Pinus taeda. The sequence goes on from APFE030408056.1 coordinate 17,850, forward strand.
GAAAATTTCACTGGAAATGAATATGAATGAACTATGAAACATAATGAGATGCATATGAAACATAAGGAAAAACACATTTACTACACTCACAACCACATGAATCTCATGAAACAGAGCCGTTTCCTTTCATTAATCCTCTGTCAAAATATATAATGAAGAAACATAGTTTCTTTCCCACAGTCTCCCAGAAATTACAAGCCAACCAACCTTTTGCAAATAGTTTTCATACAATAAATAGACTATGCCATGAGGAAGTAGAATGACCAAGGGTTGGGGAGTTTCTCGAATCATTACAAAATGGAGATGGAAAGCCAACCATTAGCTACAGGTGCAGCGTTACAAACATGACA